>SZWC01003284.1:0-98752 GCA_023375785.1 Penium margaritaceum | reverse complement strand
TGGATGAAGAGCAAGGGGATTGAGTGGCAGAAAACAACTCCACACTCCCCACAACAGAATGGCGTCGCAGAGAGAGCGAATCGCACAATCCTTAACATGGTGCGATCCATGTTGAGCAACGCTGGCCTTACACAACGGTATTGGGCGGAGGCGGCAAGGACATCAGCGTACATCATGAATCTCATGCCGACCAAGACGCTAAAGGACAAGGAGAGCAATGCGTGGAAGACGCCACAAGAAGTGTGGAGTGGGAAGAAGCCGGCGGTGGGTCACCTCCACACGTTTGGTTGTGTTGCACATGCAATGGTGCAGGCACGTGAGGGACGGAGCAAGCTGGACCCGCGTACCCGTCGGTGTATTTTCCTTGGATATGAGAGCGGAAGCAAGGCGTATCGGCTCTTTGACCCAAGGAGGCAGCAGATTGTGCGGAGTCGCGACGTTACATTCGACGAGAAAAGCCGTTGGACAGACAAGGAGGCAGGTCTCTCCAAGAGGGAGGAGTGGATGCCACTCCTTGAGGGGGAGACGCCAGAGGACGTGAATGAGGGTTACGTCCTCGTAGCAGCACTAGCCGGAGAAGATCGCCCGAGGGATGGGCGAACGGCACAATTTGTTCCGGCCAGTTCGGATGAGGAATCCGAAGCACCGGAGATGGACGTGGAGGCGGGGAGTCGACCGATGTTTCCAAGGTCTCCAAGAGAGGGGGAGCAGGCGCTAGGAGAGGATGGCGCCAAAAGGGGACAGCAACAACAACAACTGCCTCAAGAGCCCCGCACAAGCAGCCGTGTGCGAAGAAGGACAAAAAGATACAATGCCGACAAGGGCATTTGGACTGGATTCGCGCAAGAGGAGCCTCAAGGAGGCACTGCACAAAAAAGATGCGGCTGAATGGGAGGGAGCAATGAAGTATGAGCACGCCTCCCATTAGGAGAAAGGCTCTTCAGTTGCAGGTTGAGCATGGATGACTGCCATGGGTGATGCGCAAGGGGGAGATTGTTGGAGTGATGCTCCTCACCATGGCAGGAGTGACTCCAAAAAGGAACACCACAGAGACAAGCCAAGGTGGCTTAGTGGTTAATGGTGTCCACCTCTAGAGGCAGGGGCCCGGGTTCAAGTCCCACAAGATGAAATTCTGCCCTGCCTCAAGGGAGGTGGAAAATAGATGCCAGGAAGCTAGCTCAACCTCTAGAGTTCCTCTTTAAGTTTCTAGAAGGCCAGGTGAGGGTCCAGGAAGGTGGCACACCTTCTAGAATGGGTGACTTGTCCTACAAGGCATCTAGAGGTGTCTTGGTCTTCTGGACACCTTCCCTCCTACTAGAAGCAAGCTGAGGAATCTAGGAAGGGGAAGAAGCTTCTAGAGGAGGGAAGGGATGCCTTCCTAGGTGGGAAAAGGACAGCCTACCAAGGAGCACTCTAGAAGCCATAGAATCTGCTAGGAAGCTCCAAATCTGGCATGCTTTGGTGTTCTGTAAAGCTTAGATTAGTGGCTATAAAATTCCACTTCTTGTGAGCCATGATAAAGTGCTCATTCCCAGTCAATTGAGGCTAAAACTATTGCCTCACTTTCTGACCAGATTTTACCATCCTTGGAACCAGTTGCCTCCACAGTTTCAGTCTCTCCAAANTTTTCCAAATTCCTTGAATCATCTTCTTCTCCACACATCGTCCCTCTGAATCATCTACATTCCACTTGATGTAACAGTTGGTACCAGAGCACATCAGTACTGGAGGGACAGCCGATGTATTAACTCCAAGGCTACCTTACACGAATGCACAACACATCTACACAGTAGAAACGTTTGTGGACCTTGCAGAAAAATGATGAATGGAGCAAGCACACGTAATGACAAGCAAAAGTAACTGGAGAAGACTCTAGCAATACAGGAACAACAGCATGCGATCAACTATGCTCTTGAGAAAAACTAGGCAGAAAAACCAATGATTGCAATGAACGGCGCAGCACTGACGACTCCGATGACCAATTTGGTGTCGGACCCATCAGGCTCGGCGAACCCTTCAACTCTCTTGTTGCCCGCTGGGATGACACCTGTCAGGATGGGAGGCACAGGCTGACAGGCTCGCATTAATGAAGACCTGTACCAGAAAGAGTCAGGACTCAAGATCCTCAAAACCCATCTGATCTAACAACTCAATAGGGCAATGGAAGACATTTGGAAGCAACTAATGAGAAAAGTATCCAAATCTCAACCCAGTTCCAAGTTCGACCAGCATGTTCTCAGTCTTTTGATCTTGCAAACTCCAAAGGAATGACGGTTTGAATGTGGCTGACGAGTTTGGAGGTGAACTTCATCACTGCTGGGATCAACAATGATTGGAAGACAGTTGACCTCATGGCCTTGATTTTGCGTGGCACAACTCTAAGCTGGTGGTCTGATCTAAAGACCATCCAACGACAGCAGGAAACCCATAGAGCTAGATCAATTGCTCACGCAGCCGCTCTTACATTACCGACCGCAGATGTTCTACATCTCAAATAGATCAATCTGACATGGCATGGCCCATTAATTCTACAAGAACACTAGACGGACTTCACAAGAGCCATACTTGCATGATTTGGAAAAGAGAATGAGAATTCTAGTGCACGGGTCAAGCTTTAACTCTTCTTTAAGCAGTCTAGTGTGGTTGAGTTTACGTGATTTTTCTGCAAAATCATCACCAAGATTGACCTCGCCCCCAACAAAGTCTTCGTCTCCTACAAAAACAACCTCAAGTGCCAAATTCAGTAAGAAAGGAGTTGCAAGAAATGAAAGGAGTTGAAAAATCAGCTTAAATTGCAAGAAATAACACATGTCCGTAATTGAACAACCCATGACGTGGCGGCGGTTACCGGAACCAACAATGGAGGAAGCAATGGAAGAAGTCACAGCAGTGGAAAAATGTTGCATGCATCCAACATCCTTGGATGTGGCCAAACCATACCCATGACGCAGTGTAGAAATGTGGCTTGTCTACGTGAAAACAGGGGAAGACTTTGGCAGCAAACACGATAAGGCAAACCTCATCTTCGTCACTTGACAAGTTCACAGCCGTTTTGGATGAGTTTGCACCCTTTGTCGAGGAATTTGAAAGGGGTTTTCTACAATACACTACCCAAAGTTGCGTCCACAATGAGAAGTTGATCACCAGATGAACCAGAAGCCAGGCAGCAGACCAATCGTCAAGGGGACCTATGGGATGAGTGACCAAAATTGGACCGAACCAAAATAGTTACTAGATGAGATGCTCGGTCTGTGGTTCATCAGGCCGTCCATGTCACCCTATGCCGCACCTGTGCTTTTCATGAAAACAAAAACCGGTGAGATGCGGATGTGCATGGCTCATCGGGCATTGAAAAACATCACCATCGAGAATTGTTGTCCCCTTTTCACAAGCAGACAAACTTTTTGACCTACACCATGGCTATCATTTGCTCAGTGTATCTCATAAGGACAGGGAGAAGACAGAATTCTCAACCGATTGCAGGCACTTTGAGTTCACGGTTGTGCAGTTCCATCTCACACACACATCTCTAACATTTATGACGGCCATGAACAACATTTTTGGCCAAACTTTGACGACTCTTTTGTCGTGTACCTCAATAACATCCTGGTGTACAGCCGCACCCCAGAAGAGCATAATGGACATCTGCAAAAGTTCCTGAAGTTTTACAAAGTGACAAACTATACAAAAAAAATCTCAAAGTATGACTTAGGCCATCGTTTTATCAATTTTCTAAGACACATCATTGGTGGCAGATGAATCACAATGGACCCAAGGTATTCGCTGATTGGCTGAAGTTTGGGATGTCCAGGTGTCTTTAGGCCTTTGAAACTGGTACCATCAATTTAGATAGACTATGCGCAAGTGTGAGCTGGATTCACTCATAAACCACCAAGAGAAATTGGGGCAGTAGCAAACAAAAAAGTTCGAATATTTGTGAAACCCTCTAAACTCAATGATAGCCTTACAATTGACAAATCCACCGGTGGACTATATCATGGCCAGCAACGAGTCCAATTGAGAAATTGGGGCCGTTCTCCTCCAAGACAATGGCGATGGAAAGCAACCAGTTGCGCATATGTTGTAGAAACTGCATGGGTCAGAAGTGAACCGCGCGATACACAAAAGAGAATTTGGCGGTCGTGTAGTTGTTCAAGACGTGGAGGTGCTATCCGGAATGCCGATGATGCATCATCTGCACTGACCACCACACCTCAAATGTCTCAAGGTTCAGCCAAATTTGAGCCTTTGACAATCTCGACAGATGGAGATCCTCGAGACCAAATTTGACGGCAACATGGAGTACCGACCTGGAGAAACAAATCCAGCAAATACTCTAAGTCGGCGACGAGACTCGCGAGATCACAACATTCCTTGTTGAACGAGACCCGTACCTCACGGGGTTATTTGTGAACAGGTACGAGGATTTTGGTGGGTATGAAAAAACCAAGTTATTGTTCAATGACCCATAGTGGCACTGGCGATTTACAAGCCAAGTTGTTGTACCTCCAAACAAAGAAATGAGACCCATACTTTGGAGGAGTGCCACGACATCGGTCCAGGTGGACACTTTGGGGGGCAAAAGATACTCAACAAGCTAGCAAAGCACTACTTGTGGGACAACATGCAGACGAAAGTGGCATCACTATGAAAATTGTACAAAACTTATCAGCTACAGACATCCCATTGCACGAGGTCACGGAGACTGTTCCAACGACTCCCTCTTTGAATGTAGCAGTAGGTCAACATCAACATGGACTTTGTGACAGGACTGATTTTTACTCCGGACGCATATGATGCCGTCCTCGAGGTGGTCAGCAGATGTTTGAAATCTCATACTTCATCTTGATGACGACCACTGTCATCGAAGAAGGGGTGCAAAAAATTCCAAATCAACTAATGCGACTACACAAAGTGCTACGTAACATCATCAGCAACTGAGTTAGCCGATTCACTCGCAGTTTTTGACACAAATTGATGAGGCGTTACGGAAGTTGGTTCCATGTATCGATGAAGTTCCACACTCAAACTAAAGGGCAAACTGAGCGGATCAATTAGACATTTGAACAGCTTCATTGCAATTTATGCAAAACCTATGGAAATGATTTGGTGCCGAAACTGTTGAAGATTTTCCCCTATACATGCCCAAGTGCGACACCGGGAGGCGCCAGCGAGCCGCTAGAGAGAGGAAAATCCTTGCAGTTTGATCTAGCGGCTCAAATATTGCTCGGATCCTGAAATCAAGGATTGCTCTTGAAAACTGATATTTCTCTGAATCCAGTGGAAGTTGTTTCACTGGAATCAGACAAGTAACAAGAGATATCTGAGCTTCCAAACTTGGGGTGTGCGCAGCCGCTGTGGGAGCCGGCCGCGACTCGACTTCCGGTGGGTTGTATGGAGGACACAAGAATGGCGAGAGCCTTCTTGTTGAGCTTGATCCATGCCAAAAGGTCAGCAACCTCCTCCTTTGGTGCTGGGATTGTTCCGTCAAGATATCCTAGCAGATCTTTGTCATCCATGATGATCTCAAATTTCCACTTCCAGAATGCAGACCCCTCTCCATCAAAGTTGAGGATGGGCGAATGATTCCCTGGTTCCCCTGTCCCTACCATCCCTACAACTACAACTGCTATAGTTGTTGCACCTGTTCTTGATACCGATGAACCTGTGTTTCAGGCCGATGTAGGCTATCGGTCAGAAGAGGCAACTGCTTCCCTTGTTCAGGATGGCAGTTGCAAGCAGATGTAGGCTGATGTTGGTTGATGTAGGCTGATGTTAGCTCCCAAGGTAGAAAGATGCAGATGTGTTGCATTCCCCTCTTGCTGATGTTGCCCTGTAAATAGAGAAGTTGGGTGAGAGCGAAGGCACTGCTTGTGACCTTAGCGGTTGGGTGTGTGGAACTTCCCTAACCAGAGGAAAGGACCCATAATTCTTTGTTAGCTACTGAGCTAACACCTTTGGCAGGGAAGCCGCAAAACCAAAAATCTCACAAAGGGTTTTAGACATTCTTCCTTTTTTGACATGTGTCATGCACCCCAAACTGAATAAGGAATGCACTTCACTTTCAAGAGTACTAACGCCTTAGCATTACATCTCAAGAAGAGCTCAAGCCATCGATACGCAAGAGAGCATCAAGCAAGGGTTAATTAATCAGCATGCAAGACAAGTCCTTTTATAGTTGTATGTCCAATCCTAGAACTCCAAACCACATTCCTGGGAAGTTGCCTGAACCATCCACATCACCAATAGACTCGCACTGTGGGCTTGACACATAAGCATCCTGTCGAGGTGACAGGCGAACCATGTAGCGTCCAAGAAGCTACGTACTTTCATTCTTGGAATCTTCCATAGAAAACAAGATGTGCATGTCCGAAACCAGGGTCCGGTTCCAACATGGCCCGACGGGTCTTCCGTGCTCACGGCTATGTTTTGTGCGGGTGGTTCTGAGTCTAAGCGTGAGCTTTCTGGTCGCCTCATGCTATGTTTCTGGCAGTTGAAGACAAATGTGAGACAGTCACTCTTGTGAAGGGAAGAACGCGATTTTGCATTATTTTCTAACATAGACAAGATCTAAACATTTGTAGGGCTAGTCATGAGCACTCCAACGCACCAAACCATACGTGATTTGGATAACCGTAGCTCCCGCTACGTTAGTCGAAGCGCAGCACCCCAAACTAGCTGCTCAGTTGGCGGCGCGCACCACGTCGCCCACCGAAGCGCCCTCACACATGAAGGACCCATCAAAACGCCATTCCGGAGGCTCAGATGGCCCTACACATAGTGGCAGTGCCCCTTGCGCCTTTGGAGTCTGTTTCCATGAATTCATCATCGAATTTGGTGATGGGGATTGATGTGGGTCGAAACATGTTCGCGGACCTCCAGTCGGAATTTTGAAAAGTCCTCGAGTAACAAACTGTACTACTGAGTTTTGGACTCCAAGCAAGGATTTTGGCTAAGTCCCTCAGTAAAAAATTGCACTCCTGAAATCCGGCGAATCATCCACCGGACGCCTCGGCAGATCTGCCGGAGCAAAATCCCAAGATGGCATTTTGTTCTCGTTCCGGTCAATTATTCACCGGAAGTCGAACCGCGGCCGGCTCCTAGAGCCGCCGCGCACACCCCAACTTTGGAAGTCCATATCTCCCTTGTGACTAGTCGGATTCTGGTGAACCAACTTCCACCGGATTCAACGACCTGTCAACTTTCAGGGGCAATCTCCATTTTAGGATCCAAGCAATCCTTGAGTCGCCAGATCCATCGACGAGGGATTTCTTCTCTCTGGCGGCTCATCGGCGTCTCCCAGCGCTACACTTGGGCATGCAGAGGGGCAATCTTCAACAATGCATGGGGCCAGGATCGGACTCATGACCTCTAACTTGGCCAAATCAACAAAATGGCCAAGGTAACCACTCACCTACATTGCGTACTCACAGGTCATATTTCACATGAGACAGCGCATAGTTCAATCACATCACAGAGAATCCAAGGGTCACACCTCCACAAGGGGCAGAGCATTCCTGATCCGTCCTAAAACATTGAATAAGGGGCAAAAACTATCAACAAGAACTAGTGCCAGTTGTGGAGCCAGTAGTAGTAGCAACAGATGTAGTCGACAGATACTTTAGCACAATAGCAGCAACCTCATCAGCAAAGGCACCACGATTATTCTGTGCCAAGTTGAGGAGATCCTCAGCCTCCCACCGGGCCTCAGGAGCACGATTCAGTTGACGCTACAAGATGAGAGCATTGTGGGATTGTATCCAACCCCACTCTAAGTACACAGCAGACACTGCAAGATTAGAACAAGCACAAGAGCAGAGATAGTGCATGCTAGCAAGGATTTCATGATAGGGCTTGAGGGGAGCAAAGAAAGGCAAGGAGAGGTGGAACAAAGGCAGCACAGGTAACATAGGTAACAGACACAGCCGAGACAGTTGGGAAGACTAAGGCAAGGGTTCTAGCCATTAACATCGCACCCAAGTTGGAAAGAGCAGCAGCAACGAAGATAACAGTTGTCACAAGGCTGAGTGCAGCCGACGATGTAGATGTTGATGATGTAGCAAATTAGGCTGTTGAGGTGTGGATAGCTGTTGTGAAAGCTAGTGCTATAGACGCCAATGATGCAATGGAGGAAGCAATGGATGACGCAGCAGCAAATGATTTGGGTTCAAATGTTTGTATCTCCTCCTGAGACGTGGTCAATGACCACGGCCACCTATGTGTAGGCTTCCGTGGTCCGGCCTGCCAAGGTGGAGGCAGGGGCACGGGATGCTCTTGCAAAGGTGGCTGCTGGGACGGCCGCGACGTCAATGATGACAGAGAAATAGCATGAGTTAAAGAGATGGACACTGCAACAATGTCGTCGGTGAGAGGAGAAAGGAAGTGGGTTGAGGGAGCCTCCACCGCAGCAAAACCTCCCCTCCCTCCGATGTGTGTTGTGGGGAATGGGAAGGAAATCTCACCATGTTTGGACGAGGTGATGAGGCTGTCTCGGATGTTGACATGGTGTGCCCCTTGCCATGAGTGCCGTTGATTGTACTCCCTGGTTTGACCACTGAGGAGTGGTTGAACACCTAATCTGACTTTAGATTTGGATTTCGTGGATTTTTCCATGTAGGATCGAGCTTTGAATCGCCCGATTTGAGTGAGTATTCAAAAAGCTAGCCTAGCCCGAAAATCGGATATTGGGTGGGTGGAATCTGGTACCCGCCATAGGTGGCGGGATATGTCAGGATGAGATCCGCGTGGTGCGGTCCCGAAGTTTATCTGATTGTCTCTAGTGGTTCACGTCTACTGTTTTGGGCGAATCTGAGACTGAGTGTGAGCTTTCTGGTCGCCTCACGCTATGTGTGCAGGAATTAAGAGACAGTCAGTTTGTGAAGGGAATAACGTCAACATTTACAGGGCTAGTTATGAGCTCTCCAACGCACCAAACTGTGCACGATTCGGCCAAGCGTAGGCAAAGTTATGCTTGCCGAAGCTCAGGTCTCACCCACCACAGAAGCCTGACGCCGCCACTCGTCGTGGCACCTTCGTTCACGTGCGAAGCGCCTTTCCCAAGGCGCATATCCCATTGCACATGGTGTGGGGGTCCCCTGCACTGTTTCTATGCACCCTACCCACTTTTGGGTCGCGTTTGGTGATGGGGTGTGACGAGGTTTGAAACCTGTCCGTGGACCTGCAGTCAGAATTTTGACCAAGTCCCCGAGTAACAAAACGTACTACTGAGTTTCAGACACCGAGCCGGGTTTTTGGCTAAGTACCTCAGTAACAACCTGCACTACTGGATCCGGTGGATGATCAACCTGATCAGGCGGATCATCCACCGGACGCCTCGGCATTCCTATCAGAGCATTTTCTCCAGATGGTGTTTTTGTTGCTCGGTCCGGTCGATTATCGACCGGATTTCGAGTCGCAGCCGGCTCTCAGAGTCGCTGCGCACATCCCAACTTTGGAAGGCCATATCTCCCTCGATACTTGTCCGATTCCGGCGAAACAACTTCCACCGGATTTAGCGACTTGTCAACTTTCAGATATAATCCTCCATTTTAGGATCCGAGCAATTCTCGAGTCGCCAGATCCGCCGGAGCGGCGTTTCCACTTTCTGGCGGCTCGTCAGCGCCTCCCGGCGCCGCACTTGGGCATGCCGAGGGGCAATTTTTCAACATTCTCCCCCTTGCACCTGCCATACCCGCTGCTCCTGCTTGCTTTCACTCATCTTCTGCTGCGCCCTCCAGCCCGTCATAGCTGGTCATCCCAAGTCCGGCCACGGTTATCGCGTGCCGGTCCACGGGTTGCGCTTTGGTCAAGCAATCCGCAAGCATGTTGTGTGTGCTACAGTGCTGCAGCACCACCTGCCCCTTTCTCGACCATGTCCCGTGCATAGTGATAACACACATCGATGTGCTTCGTCCTCCTGTGCTACGTCGGGTTGTTGGTCAGCGAGATGGAGCCGGTGTTGTCCTCTTGCACCACCGTAGGCTCAAGCTGCGGCACACCCAGCTCCCCTAGCAACCTGCGAAGCCACACCGCCTCCTTGACCGCCTCGGCCAGCGCGATGAGCTCTGCTTCCATTGTGGAGGTGGCGACGCAGTCCTGCTTCCTGTTGCACCACGAGACCGCTGCACTAGCGAGGAAGAACACGTTGCCGGATGTTGACTTCCGCTTGTCCACATCCCCAACGTAGTCTGCATCCGTGTAGCAGACCAGACACAAGGGGTACGCCCGCCCCTTGCCGTCGAACCTCAGGCGCGCGTGCCGCGTCGCCTGCAGGTAGCGGAGGATGCGCTTGACCGCCTGCCAGTGTAGTGGCCCTGGATCGACCACGTACCTGCTCACTTGGCCCACCGTGTAGGCCAGGTCCGGTCGAGTCGCCACCATGGCGTACATGAGGCTGCCCACCGCCGATTGGTAAGGCACCCCTGCAATATCCTCTCGCTCCTCTTTTGTTTGCAGCGCCATTGCCGCACTCAGTTCACAGGTCGTGGAGACAGGACTGCACGCTGGTTTGAAGTCCTCCATGCCGTACCACTTCAGTACCTCGGCCACGTATTTGGCCTGCCCCAGCTCAAGCGTGTGCACCCTCCGGTTCCGCGTAATGCTCACCCCGAGGTAGAACTCCTACTCCCCCATGTCTGACATCTGGAACCTGCTGCTCAGCTGCTCTTTCAGCTGTTGTAGGCTCGGCAGGTTTGAGGAGCACAAGATCAGATCGTCCACGTAGATTGCGACAATCTGTGTACGTGCGTACACACTATGATCCGCCTCACAGCGCTTGAAGCTGAGTTGTGCCATGAAGCTGTCCATCTGTTGGTACCAACATCGGGGCGATTGTTTTAGCCGGTACAAGGACTTCCGCAGCTTGCACACCTTGCCCTCCGGCGCCTCCACCCCCTCCGGCACCTCCATGTAGATTTTCTTGTCGATGATGCCATTGAGGAAGGCCGTCTTTACGTCCGCTTGGTGGAGCTCCATGTCCTTCGCGGCTGCCACCGCAAGGATCGCCCGGATGCTTGTGAACTTGGCGACGGGGGCGAACGTCTCATCGTAGTGCTCGCCCTTACGCTGTGCGTACCCCTTTGCCACGCGCCACGCATTGTACTTTTCAACCACACCTTCCTTCGTGAACTTGGTCTTGAAGACCCACTTGGAGCCAATGACCTTGGCATCTTTTGGCCTGTCAACCAGCTACCACGTGTCGTTTTTAGCAATGGACGCCAACTCCGACTTGATGGCGGCGTCCCACTGCTCCCCCTCGGGCTGCGCAAGCGCCTCTTGCACGGTCGTCGGTTCCGTTGATGCAGCCAGCATGCACCGCGTCATGCCGATCCATCGACCGGTGCCTGCGTCGAAACGCTTCCCCGCTCTCCGCTGCCTCCCGCTACGGCGCGGCAGTCTTGGCGGCATCTCGTCGCTCTGTTGCGATCCTTCCGACTCAGCTCGCTCCAGTGAATCATCGACCGGACGGCTTCCCGAGGATTCTTCCCGCTCTAGTGAACCATCAACCGGACGGGCGGCGCGTCCGCAGGATTTTTCTCCGACGCCCGACGCAAACTCCGCTGGGAGTGCGCGCTTCAGCACCTGTGGTGCCTCCTTCGACGGATCATTCCGCTGGATCTCCAGCCCAGCTGCATCGTCGTCGGAGTCCTCCACGTCGGCTGCTGCACCTGTTGCACCGCCGCGCTCCCACGCCGCATCATCGACCTCCGTGTCCGCCGGCTCCTCCTCGTAGTCAAGGAGCTGGAACCACTCTCCCTGTTTTGGAGTGTTCCCGACGTTCATGTCGTTGCTGCTGCTGCTGAAGCTTTGCTGCTCGTCGAACTCGACGTCACGGGTGCGGATGATCTCTTGCGTGCGCGGGTCCAAGAGCCGATGCGCCTTTTGCGCACTCTCGTAGCCGAGGAACAAGCACGGCTTTGCCCGTAGTTCCAGCTTACTTTCGCGTCGTTGCGCCGCCTACACCATCGTGTGCACCTTGCACCCGAACACCTTCAGGTGCGCCACGTTTGGCTTGCACCCGCTCCAAACCTCCTGCGGCGTCTTCCAGCTGCCCTTACAGCACCGCTGTTGGGGTGAGATTGATGGTGTAGCTTGCTATACGCACAGCCTCCGCCCAGAAACCTCGCGGCAGCCCCGCATCCACAAGCATGGTCCGCACCATGTTGAGCAGCGTCTGGTTCGCCCACTCCGCCACTCCGTTGGACTGTGGCGAGTATGGCGTAGTGGGTTCCCACTTGATGCCTTGCTGCTTCATCCACCCGCTGCAGCCCACGTACTCTCCGCTATTGTCGCTGCGTAGCGCTCTGACCTTCCGGCCAGTCTGCCTCTCCACCGCTGCGACGTACTCCTTCAGCCGGTCCAGGACCTCGCCTTTCCGCTTCATGAAGTACAAGTAGAGCTTCTTGCTGCACTCGTTAATAAAGGTGACGAAGTATCTCAAACCGCCGTTTGACAGTGTTTTGAACGGTCCGCACACGTTGCTGTGCACGACCTCCAGGAGGTCCTTTGCGCGAGCCGCGTTCTCATTGAACGGCTTGCGCCGCGCCTTGCCCGAAATGCAAGGCTCGCACTTTTTGTGCGCTGCTGCATCTGCTGCCACGTCTGCACCGTTGATGATGAGGCCGCGCACCATGGCGCGCTTCGCCATCTCCTTAACGGTTGCGAGCGCCGAATGCCCCAACCGTCGGTGCCAGAGCTCCAGATCAGTGTTTCCTCCCTTGGCCATGTTGATGACGCGCTCCTGCGAATCTACTGCGTCGGATGCCGCGGGGACCACCTTGGTCTCCACGATGTAGAGACCGCCCTCGCGCTTCGCCTCCAGCAGGACCTCGCCGTCGCCGTCGATGCGCACCACTGCGCCTTTCCTGTGGAAGAGCACCTCATATCGCTTGTCCGTCAAGCGGCTAACACTCAGGATGTCAGCCAGGCCGGGGACGTGCTGCACATCACGGATTGTGCATAGCTCTTTCTTACCGCCCACCACAACTTCCACCTCCACGTCGCCTTGGCCGGCCGCCAGCTCGACTTTGTCGTTCGCGACCACCATTGACTTGGAGGACTTCTCGTAGGTGACGAACCCCACCTTCTCGACTTGGGTGTGCTCCTCGGCCCCGGAATCCAGGCACCGCCTGTTGGCCTTCTTGAGGAAGTGGTTCTTGTTGCCATTGAGGAGCGACATGCCCTTGCTATTTTTGTCGCCGGTCTTCGCCTCCTCCGGGCACTCACGGGCCCAATGGCCCTCCTTGCCGCAATTGTGGCACGCACCTTTCTTGGCGCCCTTCTTGCCGCCGCCCTTTCCGCCGCTTCCTCGGCCCCCGCTTCCGCCACCACGCGTTTTGGTGACAAGAGCCGATGAGGAAGACGAGGACTCCCCGCAGCTCCGCCGATGTGCCTCGTTGCGGATGTACCTTGCGACCGCGCCATAGGTGAGCTTGTCCTCCGACCATCCTCCGAGAACGGTGATGAGAGGACCCCAACTGTCAGGTAGGGCCATGAGGAGGGCCATCGCTTGCAGCTGCGTGTCAATCTTCCACCCCATGTCATTGCATTGCGAGGCAAGCGACTCGATCTGCTGCATGGCGGAGATGACATCATCTCCCTCCTCGATTCTCACCGTGAGGAGTCGCTTCATCGCGAAGATTTTGTTTGTGAGCGACTTGGATTGGTGGATGACACAGAGCCCCAAGTAGCCCCACTACGACTCGGCTGTCCTGGACACCAGGAGCATGAGCGCCTCCGTGTTCTTGTTTTCGAAGGCCTGCTTCTCCGTGTCCGTAGCAGTCGCCTCTGTGAGCACCTCCTTTCCCAACATGACGTCCAGCAGCCCTCTATGCGAGAGGTGCAGTTCGAACTGCCACCTCCATAGCCCGAAGCCCGGGCCGCCCGCATACTTCTGAATGGGCTGCTTCTCCTTCTGTGCCATGTGCGCAGCTGCTACTCCGACGAGTTCTCAGAACTTCACGGCGACGTCCAAGATGACAATCCCGTGCGCTGCGGAAGACGTGAACGTTGGAGGCGTTCAGACCTGTGGGCCCATAACCCTTTTGTCAGGATGAGATCCACGTGGTGCGGTCCGAAGTTTGTCTGATTATCTCTTGTGCTTCACGTCTACTGTTTTGGGCAAATTTGAGACTGAGCGTGAGCTTTCTGGTCGCCTCACGCTATGTGAGCAGGAGTTTAGAGACAGTCATTTTGCGTTAGTTTTTTAACGTATACATGATCACAACATTTATAGGGCTAGTCATGAGCTCTCCAACGCACCAAACCGTGCGTGATTCGGCCAAGCGTAGGCAAAGTCATGCTTGCCGAAGCGCAGGTCTCACCCACCACAGAAGCCTGATGCCGCCACTCGCCGTGGCGCCTTTGTTCACGTGCGAAGCGCCTTTCCCAAGGCGCATATCCCATTGCACATGGTGTGGGGGTCCCCTGCACTGTTTCCACGCACCCTACCCACTTTTGGGTCGCGTTTGGTGATGGGGTGTGACGAGGTTCGAAACCTGTCCGTGGACCTGCAGTCAAAATTTTGACGAAGTCCCCGAGTAACAAAACCTACTACTGAGTTTCGGACGCCGAGCCGGGTTTTTGGCTAAGTCCCTCAGTAACAANGCCGTGGCGCCTTTGTTCACGTGCGAAGCGCCTTTCCCAAGGCGCATATCCCATTGCACATGGTGTGGGGGTCCCCTGCACTGTTTCCACGCACCCTACCCACTTTTGGGTCGCGTTTGGTGATGGGGTGTGACGAGGTTCGAAACCTGTCCGTGGACCTGCAGTCAAAATTTTGACGAAGTCCCCGAGTAACAAAACCTACTACTGAGTTTCGGACGCCGAGCCGGGTTTTTGGCTAAGTCCCTCAGTAACAACGTGCACTACTGGATCCGGTGGATGATCCACCTGATCAGGCGGATCATCCACCGGATGCCTCGGCAGTCCTATCGGAGCATTTTCTCCAGATGGTATTTTTGTTACTCGGTCTGGTCGATTATCGACCGGATTTCAAGTCGCAGCCGGCTCTCAGAGTCGCTGCACACACCCCAACTTTGGAAGGCCATATCTCCCTCTATACTTGTCTAATTCCGGCGAAACAACTTCCACCAGATTTAGCGACTCTTCAACTTTCAGGGGCAATCCTCCATTTTAGGATCCGAGCAATCTTCAAGTCGCCAGATCCGCCGGAGCGGCGTTTCCACTTTCTGGCAGCTCGTCGGCGCCTCCCGGCGCCGCACTTGGGCATGCGGAGGGGCAATTTTTCAACAGGATATTCCACCGCCAGGCATCCGAGTTTGTTCCTAATGGCCTCCAAAAGCACCAGAGGCATGAATGAGGTAGTCATAAGGACCTCCTTGACCAGGATGAACTTCTCCTTGACCTCTGGACGAGGAAAGGCGCTTCAACGGGTCATCGTCGAAGCGCCTCCCGTTGCCTAGAGTGCAAGGCCAGGTGGACGGCTCCACCAAAGGTTACTTTGACGGCTGTAGTAGGGGCTCTACAGCTTTGTTTTGGGCGTGCTTGGATGCGTTGGAAATCTTATATCACAGGCTATAAGGATTTGATGTAATTTCACTATGTAAAGTAACAAAAACGTGTTTTGATTTAGATCTACTGAATGCGACGAGTTCTGCCCACTCACATCCGTGATCCTTGTACTCCACACTCTTCACCATTGGTTTCCATTGGCTTCCCAAACACTGGTAGCGTGTATCACTGAGAGCTAGGCATCCTTGAGGGTGCCTCTACACCCACTAGAGACAACAAAGGGTTATGGGCCCACGTGCCAAGAAGGGCCTCAACTCTTTAAGTTTCATGCTACCGCCGCGCGCCATGGCAACGACCGAGCAAGAAAGCATCGGCGCCGTCTCCAAGTTTGATGGAAACGGCTTCCATTTGTGCAGGTGGCAGTTTGAGGTCTACCTCAATGATAGGGACCTGCTTGAGCTCATCAACGGTGAAGAGACCGCGCCTCCGGATACCGCAACGCTCAAGGAAGTGGACAAGTACAAGAAGCACAACAAGAAGACGCTTGTATTGTTGGTGTTAGCGCTAGCTCCACCGTAGCGCGCACTGATTCAAGGATGCACGGAGGCCGTGGAGAATTGGAAGAAACTGTGCACCATCTACCAGTCCACTAGCCTCGCTAACCAACTCTTCATCTTCAAGAGGCTCATCACCCTCCGAGCCAACGAAGGGGACGACATCAGGGAGATCCTACAGGAGATTGAGTCCCATACTACTGAGTGTGTAGCCACCGGATGGAAGGTCGACCCTCAGCTGCAAGCCATGATCCTCCTCTTGGCCTTGCTGGACAGTTGGAGTCTTATGATCACCGTCATAGGGGGCTGGTCCACCGATGAGCTAAAGTACGCGAAGGTGGCTGAGTACGTCTGCAATGAATGGATGCGGCATGGTGGGAGAGAGAGTGGGGCAACATCAAGTTCTGCCTATGTCGTCCACCCTCAAGGTGGAGGGGGAGGCAAGAAGGAGAAGGGTGCCGAGCAGGGCGCCAAGAAAGGTGACAACAAATGGGAGTGCTACAACTGTGGCAAACAGGGCCACTATGCACGCAACTGCCCCAACAAGAAGTCGGACCAGCCCGGGAAGGGCGGGAAGAAGGACACCCAAGCTATGATGGCCAGGAAGTCTACCGACTTGACAGATCCGGAAGTCTCGGTGATCGACTCTGGATCAGGCCACCACACACAATGCAACCGGGCGGCATTCGTCACCTACGGCACCACGGAGCGGCGCATGACAGTGGCCAATGGAAAAGCGTAGCCGGCCACGGGAGAAGGCAATGTTTAGATTGAGTCGGTGGTGAACGGGAAAGTCATTCCGTGCACCATCTATGATGTGCTCCACATGCCCAACTTTCGGGCAAATCTGCTGTCCGTGAGCCGCCTTACCGACAAGGGGCTTGAGGTACTCTTCAACAAGAAAGAGGCTATCATCCAGAAGGAGGGGGATGGCGAGGTGATTGCGCGTGGCAAGAGGGAGGAGGACTTGTACCTTCTTTGCACCAAATTTCTTGCCGATACAGCCGAGACTAATGCCGTCAACCTCGTGATAAAGGATGAAGGAAACCTAGACCTATGGCACCGCCGTCTATGTCACATCGCTCCCTCAACTGTGAGGGACATGGCGAAGAAGGAAGTGGTACGGCGTCTTGAGGTCAAGAGCCTCGACGCAGCCAAGAATGCCGTGTGCGAGCTGTGCGTGGTCGGCAAGGCGACACGGCAGCCGTTTGATGGCAAAGGGATGCGTGCATCGGCGAAGTTGGAGGTGGTGCACACGGATGTGTGTGGACCATTTGAGCCCTCCATTGGTGGGGCGTGCTACTTCGTCACCTTCATCGACGACCACAGCCGCAGGCTCTACCTCTACATTATCAAGAGGAAGAGCGATGTCTTGTCGTGCATGCAGGAATTCGTGGCAGCTGTGGAGCGGCAAACGGAGTTGAAGGTGAAGGCGTTCCAGAGCAACAACGGTGGCGAGTGCGAGGGTTGCTCGGCATGGAGGAAGAGCAAGGGGATCGCGTGGCAGAAAACTACGCCAAACTCTCCGCAGCGAAACGGCGTTGCCGAGAGGGCAAACCACACCATCCTCAACATGGTCCGGTCCATGTTGAGCGATGCTGACCTCGTGCAGCGGTACTGGGGCGAGGCGGCACGGACAGCGGCGTACATCATGAACCAGATGCCGACGAAGCCGCTAAAGGACGCCGAGTCCAAGGTGTGGAAGATACCACAAGAAGTGTGGAGCAGGAGGAAGCCAACTATGGCACACCTCCGCACGTTTGGTTGTGTTGCACATGATGTTGTGCAGGCACGGGAGGGGCGGGGCAAGCTGGACCCGCGGATTCGCCGGTGCATCTTCGTCGGGTACGAGAGCGGGAGCAAGGCGTACCGGCTCTTTGTCCCGTGGAGGCAGCAGATCGTGAAGAGTCACGACATCACATTTGACGAGGACAGTTGTTGGACGGACAAGGACGCAGGTCTCTCCAAGTGGGGAGAGTGGTTGCCACTCCTCGAGGGGGAGACGCCGGAGGATGCAAAAGAGGGTGACGTCCCATCGGCTCCAGCCGGCGAGAACCATCCAGGCGATGTTGGAGCTGATTTGCATTCAGCCGCGTCGGACGATGAGTCCAAAGCGCTGGCAGCAGTGGAGCTGAACGAGGAGGCGGGGAGTGAGCCCGCATCTCCACGGTCCCCGAGAGAGGGGGAGTAGGCCAGCGGTGCGAGTGGTGCCGCGAGAGGGCAGCAGCAACAGCAGTAGCAGCGACAGCAGCAGCAGCAGCCTCAACAGTAGCAGCCCTAGAGAAGCGGACGCGCAAGGAGGACGGCAAAACGATACGATGCTGCGCAGGGCACTTGGACTGGGTTTGTTCGAGCGTTCTTTGCGCAAGAGGAGCCCGAGACCGTCAAGGAGGCGTTGCAACAGAAGGATGGAGCTTAGTGGGAGGGAGCCATAATATCTAAGCTCGCCTCCCACGAAGAGAACAGTACTTGGCAGCTGATTGATAGGCCGGAGGGCACGAAAATCATCGGCTCCAGGTGGATCTTCAAGAAGAAGCTCACCAAGGAGGGGAAGTTGGAGCGGTACAAGGTGCGGCTGGTCGCGAAGGGGTACGCCCAGCAAAAAGGAGAACACCACGACAAAACCTTCGCGCCGGTGGCGAAGTTCGCCTCCATTCGCTCCATCCTCTCGGTGGCGGCGGCGTGCGACTACGAAGTCCACCAAATGGATGTAGAAACCGCATTCCTCAACGGCAACCTGGATAAGGAGGTCTACATGGAGGTGTCGGAAGGGGTGGACGCGCCGCCAGGGAAGGTGTGCCGGCTTCGCAAGGTGCTCTACGAGCTCAAGCAAGCGCCACTCATGTGGTACCTGAAAATGGACGGCTTCATGGCCGAGCTTGGCTTCAAGCGCTGCGAGGCACATCATAGCGTGTACATGCGAAAGCAGCCGAGGTTGTACCAGATTGTGGTCCTCTACGTGGATGACCTCATCCTCGTGTCATCGGACATGGAGGAGTAAGTGAACCTGAAGCGGCAGGTGTTCAAATTGAAGGTTCACTTTTTCCTGCATCATGCAGGTAAAATTGAAGGTTCAATTTTTCCATGCAGGATCGAGCTTTGAATTGCTCAAGGTCAAAGTTTGGCTGGCGTTGCACTTATGGAGCAAGAGCTTTTGCTACAGCTGCGCCGGCGGCAGCGACGACTGCCAAAGGGTCAAAGGAAGGAGAGCCAGCGACAGCAGATGCGGAAGCGGATGAGGTGGAGAATGCTGCAGCAATGCCGGCAGACTGTGTGCTCCGTAGTGTTGGTTGGAGACGGTTCATGACCAGATCAGCAATGTGGTCTGTGAAGGTTTCTTGGTCAGCCTGCTCAGCCTCAGCTTTTCCTTAGTGACACGCTGAGCAGTGAGTGCTGCCTGCACCGGATTGCGCTCACGCTGCAGTTCAGCTTGCAATGCTGTGTATTGGTCATCATCAACTAGCATGTTGCCAGTTGCGTGACTCTGTCGAGAAAATTTCGGGATATTCCACCGCCAGGGATCCGAGTTTGTTCCTACTGGCCTCCAAAAACACCAGGGGCATGAATGAGGTAACCATAAGGACCTCCTTGACCAGGATGAACTTTTCCTTGACTTTTGGGCGAGGAAAGGCGCTTCGACGGGTCATCGTCGAAGCGCCTCCCGTTGCCTAGAGTGCAAGGCCATGTGGGCGGCTCCACCAAGGGTTACTTCGACGGCCGTAGCAGGGGCTCTACTGCTTCGTTTTGGGCGTGCTTGGATGCGTTGGAAATCTTAGATCACAGGCTATAAGGACCTGATGTAATCTCACTATGTTAAGTAACAAAACGTGTTTCGATTCAGATCTACTGAATGCAACGAGTTCTTCCCACTCACATCCGTGATCCTTGTGCTCCACACTCTTCACCATTGGTGTCCATTGGCTGCCCAAACACTGGTAGCGTGNGGAAAGGCGCTTCGACGGGTCATCGTCGAAGCGCCTCCCGTTGCCTAGAGTGCAAGGCCATGTGGGCGGCTCCACCAAGGGTTACTTCGACGGCCGTAGCAGGGGCTCTACTGCTTCGTTTTGGGCGTGCTTGGATGCGTTGGAAATCTTAGATCACAGGCTATAAGGACCTGATGTAATCTCACTATGTTAAGTAACAAAACGTGTTTCGATTCAGATCTACTGAATGCAACGAGTTCTGCCCACTCACATCCGTGATCCTTGTGCTCCACACTCTTTACCATTGGTGTCCATTGGCTGCCCAAACACTGGTAGCGTGTATCACTGAGAGCTAGGCATCCTTGAGGGTGCCTCCACACCCACTAGAGCCAACATCGGAGACGGGAGAGCCACCACTAGCCTCAGGTCAATGACACGTCTGGCGTGGCAAACTACGCTCCATGTAATAGGCATCGGGGATCTTGTGATGCGCCAGAGTGGCCACAACTGCCACCAGCGGTGAGAGGAGGGTGAAGAGGATCCCCTTTGGCTCCTGTGGTTGAAGAAGAGGGGCACAAGAGGAGCTGCTTAGAGCACTGGCCAAGAGTGGCAGAGAAAAACTGTGGGGAATCACGACGTTGGGCAGTTGCAAGATGCTCAATGGGACTGTTGAGTGCCACGGGAGCATGTGGTGTAAGCACGCTGAGAATTTGGACGAGAGCCACTAGGGTAGAAATGAAAGTTGGAAGAATGGTTGTCACGAACGAGCCCACTTGGATGATGGCTGTCAGGCTGCAAGATGATGTGGTGGAGCAGATGTGTGTGTCCGCCTCGGAGCCAAATAGACGTGCACAAGAGTGAGATCTGCGCTAGAGGCGATAGCAAAAAGGCGACTTTCACGCTCACGTCCTTAGGCACAAGCAGCTTTCCTGTGCAGGTATACTACAATGGAGTTGCTACAGTTGGAGAAAGAAGGACGGCAGTAGCAGCGTTTGCAAAGGTGGCAGCACATTGGGTTCCTAGGACCACAAGACAATGTCGCGGGACACTATACCTTGGAGCTGATGCAAGTTTTCCCACTGTGCTCTGATACCAATGGGTAAGAGCGGGAGACAAGTTGAGGTTAGGCAAGTCACACTCTAGCCACACATGGGAGTGCGTAAGTGGAGGTTTCAAGCTCACTTTCCATGTGAGCGAGGTGTAGCATGACGGGAAAGAGGTTGACGAGCAAGCGAGCAGCGAGCTTGGTCTTGCTTGCATCGCTCTTCCATCCGCTAGGTGACCCGAACGTGTCTTCCCTCCCCCTCCCACATTGTTCAATCAGCCAGCTGAGATTAGCGACATAATGAGGTCCTGAGGCCAACCTGGGGACGACCATATCACCAAGTCACAATGACACCCGACAAAGTCTAGAAGTATATGAGGAGGGACAAGCATACACACAAGCACATGATGCCACCACGCCAGCTCTCTTGTCAAGCAGCGTACATGTAGTTTGATTGCGCCTCCCGCATAGTGGTGTTGCTGATAACAGGTATCATTCTCCCTCAATCAGTTGCATCGTTTTTAGTGAAGTGTGTTATGAGGCCAGAGGTCACTCCATGTTTTTGGCACAGATTCCAACAAGAACATCTCCAGTCGAAACATTGCCCTTCATGTGGCATACGAGGTGAGAATTTTACATCAGGTCAAATCTTGGCGCTGACGCGATGTACTGGAGGATGAACCCTATGGTCATCGTGGGCCGCCACATTCCTGAGGTACCTTTTCAGAAAAGACCCGTGCCATGCCCCGATGTGGAGATCGTCACTGCATATGTTGGTGACTAGTCAGGTCATCGCCTCAGAAAAGTTTCCCCTTGTAACATCTAAATCGTTGATTTCATAATCAACAAAATCCAAAACGTTGAACTCATGATGCAGTAGGGTTTGTGAACAACATATCCAACACTTATCGTCTAGGTTCACTTAGTTCTCAATGCAAATCATTCAGATGGAAAACCGTCACTTTAAATTGTTTCAGTTCACTCAGCATCTCGTAGTGAAACACTAGAGTTTCCACATTTTGGAAATGAGGAGGGAGTTGCTAAGGATAGTGTTGCAAAACATTTCAAGCCAACCAGAGTCCGTCTTGGTGACCTCTAGACTTGACGCCACTTACATGCAGGTAAGCTACAGCTCTCAACGGGTAATTTGGTTGCCTCAGCATCATCCCACACATCCCAATGTACACACAAGAATTTTCTCAGTGGCCAGTTCTTGAAAGACACATTCTTGGCAACCTCACTTCTCCTCCTTGGTCAGCTTAGTTTTGTAGAGCTTTTTTTTTGCTTCCGCTGCTTCTTTCGGTTGGTCATTTGGCCACCCGAGTGCCTCGTACTGTTCCCACGATCTGTCTAGTCAATGTTTGGTCGCTGGTAGATACTTTCTTGGATTATCCATAGGCCAGCTGGTGCGTGGTTTGCAAGTACGCTGGCCTGACCGAGAGTGGAGGACATGTCCCTCTCTTTTGCTCATTGTTTTCAACTAACTCTCACATTTCTAAGTGTTTCTACGCCGTCTTTCCACCTTTTCTAGCACCGTCATTCACGTTGTGTTCTATGCAATGTGCTCACTCGTACGGAATGGTTGCTTTGTGGTTTTTTTCATTCTCTCATGGTATCAGAGCAGTAGAGAGACTACGTGTGTGTACCCAATCATGCAACCCGCAGCAGGAGGAATAGAGACATCTGGGCTGAGCTGGGTTCCATTGGGGTGGGAGTTCAGGTCCTGACAACATGGAGGCCCTGAGCTGTGGGCTCACATCACGCAGTCCTCCGGTAGAGCCGGAGGCGGAATGCTGCCAAGATTTCTTGGTAGCTTCATTCGTTGCGTCTGCCATCTTGACGGCAAAGAAAATAAGTGGTGAAGTTTTGAGCCGTAGTAGCAGGAGCGACTGCAACTTAAGAAGAACCTACGGCAATAGCAACCCTTGGCATCTGCCCCATCACTATAGCAGATCTATCGCATTTGGCGGCAGCAGCGGCAGCCGCTCCTAGCTGTCGTGGCGGTAGTCGTCACAGCAGCACCTGTTGCATTCCTACAAAAGTGGCAGGGGCAGCATCTCTTGCGACTGCCCTCAGCATGAGCTGCAACAGCAAAAGTAATCGCAACTGCAAGGGGTAGCCGAAGCGGCAGCCGTAGCTGGCTCTAGCGTAGCAGCATCAAATTTAGCAACAACACCATCAGTGCCAGCTGCAGCTCTCAGTAGTAGTGCCCACAGCTTGCACCTGTCACTGGAGCAACACCAGTAGCAGCTGCTGGTGCTTGTAGCTAAGCGTGCATTTCAGGACGCCGTAGCACCAAGCGGCATCAAGGAGCTTCAGCAGCCAGCAGCGAGCATCAGTAGCAACAACAACCGCCTCACAATTGCCTGAAGCTACAAGCCACGCATCCACACGCCGCAGCATAAGCTGCTCGCAGGAGTAGCTGCCATTACAGCACGTGCAGCAATCACGGCAGTAGCAGCAACCAACAGTCTCAGCCTCGGTATTGTGCGCAGCTGCAAGCCACGCGGCAGCACGCCGCGGCATGAGCTGATTGCAACAGCAGCAGCCAGCGCAATGCGTCAACAGCGACTACAGCAGCAATAGAAGCAACAGCTTGCGCATCCACCAGGAAGCTGCATCGTAGCTTCCTGCTGCTCCTCGCCGACTCAGCATGTTGTTGCCGATGGGCTCATGGTCAAGGGACCTGTCACACGACGAGTTCGTTGACCATGAGCCCATTGCAAGACTTGGCTTGGCTTGGCTTGCCTTGGTGTCCAACACAAACAAGAAATGGGGAGGGGTCAGCCCGGATCCACCAACTCGGTTGCCATCTCTCCACGACACCCCTAGCAGCTTTTGTCCTCTTCTTTAATCATCCTTCTTACTTTATTTTCTTTCATTTTTGTTTTCCTTTTGCATTTTTTTTCCTTTCTCTCCTCTTCTTTCTCTCTTTCTCTCCCACTTGGTCGAGACCGGAACACATGGGGGCTTGTCCCAATGTCTCAAGAGACCACCATTCCTTAGCTCAGAACTCGGGCACGTAGGATTCTCCCACTTTGGTTGAGAGTCGGGTACTCGAGGTTCTGTCCCACGACCACGGAAGATCTCACACCTATAGGTTTTGCATTCTTGTACTGACACACATTGCACGTGCCAAGGGCGAGGGACCACCCACCCTTTGTCTCATAGTCTTCCGCGTCACTTTTGTTCCTCGGTGGCATGATATCATCGGTGTTGCCGCTACCTGGCACCTCTTGGACGCCGCCTTCCTTAGTTCCTTTGTTCCTTGGATCACCGTCGATGTTATACACTCCTCCATCGTGGTTTTCCACATCCACATTGGCCTCCATCGCGCTCTATTCCTCTCCTCTCACAGACACATCCCGTTCCCATCAGTTGCACTCAGATTCTCGTTCATCCATCTGCCATCCTCATCATTGACCGTCAGATGCCTCTTGTGCTGTGAGTTTGGCGGTAGGGTCCAGCAGTCACCACTGTGAGTCGGATGGGTCCCTTTGGGGAGTGCCGTTGGACGGTACAGGTGTGGGTGATGCATGGATAGAGGATTGGTAGCATGTCACGTACCCGCGTCTTCTAGCCCATTTCCTTAGTCGTGCATCGTTGTCGATTACCTTTTCAGGTATTGTCGCTGCATGTCACGTTTCATCTCTTGTACGTGTTTCTCGTGGGTTTTGGATTTTTTACTCTAGGGCCACTAACCAAATGACTTGTTCCCGTGTTGTGCTCATGTTGTTGGAGCCTGTCGATGATGACTGCTTTGTCCGTACTAGTTCAAGGCATATGTTACCTGTCCAGGGCGTCGGTGTCGTGTAGTTTGTTGGTCCCTCTGGTAACATCGTCTTGCTTGATGTCCAATATGTACCTATACTTGAGGTGAGTCTCCT
The DNA here is from genome assembly GCA_023375785.1 of Penium margaritaceum. Classification (NCBI taxonomy): domain Eukaryota; kingdom Viridiplantae; phylum Streptophyta; class Zygnematophyceae; order Desmidiales; family Peniaceae; genus Penium; species Penium margaritaceum. Next base: position 73,872 of record SZWC01003284.1, on the reverse strand, counting down.
GTCCGTCCCTACCCTCGATGATCAGGGTATGGATTTTGTCGCTTCTCGTGGCGTGGGTACCGTTTCGTTGCAGTCATCTGGGCGTGTCATGCTATGTGGCCTTCGCTGTGACAAATTGTGTTGTGTGCCTTTGTTTGCACCTAACGCATCCAATGTTGCCCCTGCTCATGCCCATGTTGCTCCTACGCTTTCGGCCGAACATACGCGCTTGCTTCATCGTCGCCTCTACCATGTGAGCACCACTGTGATTCAGAGCCTGCTCCGCCACCAGCCTACCACTGGTCTACATGTTGCCACCTTCTTCGCGCGCTGCACCCCTGACTGCATGGATTGTGTGCAAGGCAAAATGCACCGCTCCCCTTTCCTTGTGTCCACGTCTCGCACCCATGAGCCTCTTGCTCTTGTCCAGGCTGATGTTATCGCCGTTCCCAGTTGAGTTCCTTGATGGCAGTTGTTATGTCCTTTGTCTAACTGACCACTATTCTGGTTTCCGTTAGATTTTTCCCCTCCGTCTCAAGATGTTGGTCCCACGATCGAGTCTTGGCTTGCCTGGGCAGAACGTGCCTGCCAACGCAAGTTGTAGGTGTTTCATCCCGATCGTGGTGGTAAGTTCGTTGGACCCAACTTGCATTTTCTTACGTCGGTCGGTGTCCGGTTTGAGTCCTTCGCACACTACACCCCTCAGCAAAATGGCATTTTTTAGCACTGGAACCGCACTCTTGCGGATGCTGTTCTCACCATGCGAGTTGAGTTTGGTCTGTCTGAAGCCATTAAGTACATGACTTGGGTGTGGAACCGGGTTCCCCATGGGCCCCTTCCACACCACGTCACTTTGTACAAACACTAGTACCAACATCCTGCTGACTTGCGCCTTGTTCAATTTTGGAGGTGAGTTGCCCGTGTCCAGCTCCCTGAGGACTTGTGCGATGGGAAGCTCTCCCCGAGTGGGCATCTATGCCCGCTCATTGGTATCTTGCCACAGTCCAAGGCGTGGCATTTTTCGGATCCTGAGAGTTGCTATGTCATTGAGTCCTGTGAGGCTCTCTTCTTTGAGAGCAAGTTCAGTCACAATACTGTCCATTGTGTCCCCTCTCTTGGTCGAGTCTTACGTGTTGCCGGAAGCTCTTTGGCCGGATGGCCCTTGAGCGGTTTTGCGCACTGCCCTGTGTCTCTCTTCTAACCTGTCCCCCGGCTAATGTCCTTCTCAACACCCTTATCTGTATCCCTCTATTCATTGCTTCCTGCATCGTCAACGCCTACATTGTTGCCTACCTCCCTACAAGTGTCTGCATCCACCTCTTCCCCCTCGTCTTCGCCTGCGTCAGCGCCGGTTAAATCACCTAGTACTATCTCTTCCTCAGCGCTCACATCATCTCCTCCATCCTCGTCGGTGTTGTTTCCTGCATTATCTAGCGCCTCTCCCGTTCACTCTGAACTCTTGTTGGTACCTTCCACAACAGACCTTGTCGCTCCTCCACTCTCGTCCGTCCCTACCCCGTATAGTGGAGCTCCAGGAGGTTTATTGTGTCCCTTAAAGTCCTCCTCTTGCTCTATCCCCTCCGCCAATCAGTCTGCAAGTGTAAAAGCATGTGCCCTGCATGCATGTTTTTACAGTTCTTGCCTTTGAGACTCTTCACAGAGTGTCCAACCAAGGGTAGACACTAAAGACCTTCATGCAGACTTCGTGAGTTTGCAAACTGAATGAACCTAAAGCGTTGATCCCTCGTTCGATGGTGATATGTTATCTTTGTTGAAATACCAAGAGCGGTTGGCGGCCTCCCATGTCGGGACCCATTTTCTAGACCGTTGCTATCCGGCGCATTGAAAAAGGGTTATGGGTCCACACTTCTGGTTCTAAGGCACGCTTCCAAGACTGACTTGCGCATGGTCTTGCTGGGCATACAGGTACAACAGGTAGAGGAAGATTGGACATCTCCAATCTGCTCCATCGACTCCATCGTTCTCTTCATGTAGGGTGCGCGTGCATGGCGGAATAGGGGACGAGGAATAGCTCTGTCCATGTTGGACAAGACCCTCGAGCCCCAATGGGATAAAGCTCTACCCCGAGTCAGCTTTTCTCACGACGGCACCAACAAAGCATAGTAGCATTGAAGCAGAGAAGACGAGCAATTGCCAAAGAAATGGCGGATCCGACTCAAGCCCGCCTTGAGGCAGGTATGTCAAAATTCACGTGGACAGGTTTTCCATTGTGGAAATGACAGTTTGAGATTGTCATGAACTTGCATGGCTAACTCGACATCCTAAAAGGGACTGAGACAGAACCCGCCAATGCGACAGTGACCACGCATGCGGCTGACCTTGCAGCATGGACGATGAAGAACAACATGGCTCTCGCCATACTTGTGACGTCCATCAACAAGACTCAATACTCCCACATCACAGGATGCACGTTGGCTGCCGAGGGTGTGCAAAACTCTCATGCGTGAATCAATCAAACACCCTAGCAAACCGACTTTTCATCTTCCAAAGGTTGATGTCAATGAGGGTGAGCAAAGGAGAATCGATACCCGCATTTTTGCAGTCGTTCGACAACATGCTACAAGAGGTCCAGCAAATGGAATGGAATATTGGCTCCAACATGCGTGCCATGATCCTTTTGATGGTGCCGCCAAAACGCTGGAGGTTCATTATCACCGTGTTTGGCAGCTGTAAGAGGGCAAATCTGACATATGAGGCTGTCGCCGAACACGTCCGCAACGAGTCCATGCGGCGTAGTGGTAGTGAGGCAAACATTTCAGCCTATGCCTCTTGCTTCAGTGGACAAGGTACAAGCTCGCGCTCCAGTTAAGGCAACAGCGGAGGCGGTGGCAGTGGAGGGAAAGGCAGTGGTGGCAGGAAGAGTACCAAGAAGCCCGGTAACTATCACAACTGTGGCAAGGCTGGGCACTGGGCTAGGGACTCCCGTAGTCCGAGGAAAGAAGGCGGGAACAAAGGTGGGAAGGAGAAGGAGCTTACCAATATGATGGTTGAAGGGTCGCCCATGAAAGGGGTAGCCCTCTTGAGGCCCGGGACATTCGCCCTTGACTCGGACACCAACCACCACTCATCAAAAGAGAAGGGTTGATTTGTCTCCATGACCAAATCTGACATGCACATCAAGTGTGCAAACGGCGGCGTCGTCCAAGCCATGGGCGAAGGGGAAAAGGTGATCACGTTCAATTTGAATGGTGCAGAGAAGGCGGTCAACCTTCAAAAGGTGGTATACATGCCCTCCTTCATAGCAAACCTGCTGTTGGTATGACAAATCACCGACAAAAAAATGACAGTGATGTTCACCAACAAGGAATTCGTGGCCCTAAAAAATGAGGACATAAAAATTTTGTACACCAAAGATGACCTCATGCTTCAAGTTCCAAGAGTCGACGGTCTCTACGTGCTTCAAACCAAAGTCACCACGGCATCGGATGAGGGACTGGAATGTGCCACCAAGACAGTGGTAACAAAGCCAAAAGGATGCACCGTTAACGACCGTTGCGGCCGCCACATCAACCAAGGACACTGACGCTGAGCTATGGCACCGGCAATTTGGCCACGTGGCTAGTAGCACGCTGCAGAAGATGCATGAGCAAGAGGTAGTCCACAGAATGGAAGGGTGCACCATGAAGCATGGAGAAGGGTGTGTGTTGTATGAACCATGCCTCCAAGGAAAGGTAAAGAAGAAGCCGTTTGGGAGAGAAGGTCAACGAGCGGAGAACGTGTTACACCTGATCCATAGTGACATGTGCGGCCCCTTTCGCACGACATCTAACGGAGGAAGCAATAACTTTTTTACCTTCATCGATGACCACAGCCGCAAGTTGTGAATCTAATTCCTTAAAACAGAGGGAGAGGTCAAGGAGAAGCTCCTAGAGTTCGTCGCCATGGTAGAGCGGCAAACTTCCAAGAAGGTAAAGACGCTCCAAAGTGACCACGGAGGTGAGTACAAGGCATGCAAGCCTTGGCTCAAGCATCTTGGCATCCGCCACGAGAAAACCACCTCTTACAACCCCCAAAGCAATGGCGTGGCCAAGAGGATGAACCACACCCTACTCGGCATGGTGCGAAGCATGCTCATTGACGCAAAGGTCCCACCTTGCGTTTGGGCTGAAATTGCAACAACTGTTTGCTACGACTTGAATCTCACAGTAGCAACCGCCATGCGGAAGCGTGGAAAGGAGTAGGATAAGTAGCTAAAGACCCCACAAGAAGCATGGTCAGGAAAGAAACCCAACGCCTCTCATCTTAGGGTGTTCGGGTCAACTACATGGATGAAGATCCAGTCAGAAGGCGGTGGAGGCAAGCTGGATGCACGTTCCAAAAAGTGCGTCATGGTTGGGTACGACACGTCACACAAAGCCTATTGGCTTTGGGATAAGACAGCAGGCAAGCTCGTGAGGAGCCACGACATTGAGTTTGATGAACGTACCCTTGGAAAGGGAGAACCGCTGGACCTGATCCTCGCTCCCAAGGCGGGTGAGTGGATAGTGTTGCTTGAGTCCGGAGACCAAGCACCCAACAACTGGCTTCCTTTGCCAGGAGGTGGTGGGAATGGAGGAGCAGCTGCACAAGATGACTTAGCATCGGACATGGACGCAGACATCAGGGCGTCCGGGGCTTCTGAGTCTGACTTGGAGTGTGATGACTCTTCTGACGACCACGGCGAGGACGACACACCACCACCTGTGGTAGAACCAGCAGCAAAGCAAGCTTCTGCACCAGCATCCCGGCGCAGTTTGCGACCAAAGAAAGCACTTTTACGGTATGAAGACGATTGGAATGGCCTGAACTGGTCATGCATGGCTCAAGGAGAGCCATCCACAATGGCGGAGGCGATGAATGGCCCGGATGCGGCCAAGTGGAGGGAGGAAGTGGACAGAGAACTTGCGTCCATTGTTGAGAACGGCACGTGGGTGCTGGTGGATAAACCCGACAAGGCCCACGAGGTGGGATCCAAGTGGGTCCTCCGAGTGAAGAAGAAGCAAGATGCCAAAATAGAGAAGTTCAAAGCAAGGGTAGTGGCAAAGGGGTTTTCTCAACGCCCAGGCTCCAAGCACGACGAGACTTTTGTGCCCGTCGTGACCTTTGCCTCCATCCAATGTCTCCTTGCCATTGTAGCCAAAAAGAACCTGGAGATACACCAGAAGAACGTCACGACAGCTTTCCTCTATGGGAGACTCGACAAGGAAGTGCTGATGGAGGTACCCGAAAGGAGTCAAAGCTCCCAAGGGCAAGGTGTGCAAGTTGGTGAAAGCGCTCTACGAGGTGAACCAGACCCCAAGGATATGGTACAAATAGATGGACGGTTTCATGACCTCTCCTTCGCGCATTGCCAAAATGATCCGAGCATGTACGTGCGCAATGATGGGAGTGGGCTGATGCTCGTTGCACTGTATGTGGATGATCTGATCATGTGCTCTTCTTCGATGAAGCTGCTGGATGAGCTGAAGTCAGACCTCAGCAAAAGGTTCAAAATGAAGGACATGGGTCCTCTTGAGTACTATCTCGGGATCGCCATCCACTCCAACCAAGCAGCAGGCACCATCAAACTTAACCAAACCAAATACATCGGTGAGGTACTAAAGCGCTACCACATGGAAAACTGCAAACCTGTCAGCACCCCAATGACAACTGATGCTGAAGTAAAGGCCTCAATGTCGCCAAGCAATGAAGCTGAACAAAGGAAGATGCAAGACATCCCCGACCATTCTGCAGTTGGTAGCATCATATACACCATGGTAGGTACTCATCCACACATTTGCTATGCTGTGGGACAAGTGAGCAAGTTTGTGTCCAACCCAGGGCCACAACATTGGCAGGCAGTCATGCGCATCTTGCGCTACCTGCAGAAGACACGTCACATGGGCCTTGTCCTTGGAGGCCAAGAAGGTACGGACCCCCTCCGCCTGAAGTGCTACACCGACGCTGACTGGGGAGGAAATCTTGACAACAAGAAATCCTCCTCTAGGTACGTGTGTACCTTGAATGGCGCTGCCATCTCATGGGGCAACAGGAAGCAGGATTGTATTTTCATGTCCACAGCTGAGGCAGAATACGTGGCTCTGTCTGAGTTGTGCAAGGATACTCAGTGGCTACGCGGCCTGCATGGAAAATGACATTGCCACATAAGGATGCCACAGCTGTACACATGGACAACATAAGCGCCATCTTGATGGCTGAAGATTAGATCATCTCCCGGCGAACGAAGCACATTGACATACGTTACCACTGCTCACGTGACCTGGTCATGAAGAACGTGGTGGACTTGCAGCACTGCGGAACCAAGAGCATGCCTGTTGATTGCAAGACCAAGCCGCTGGAGAGCGACTTACGCTATGTAGGAATTCGTGGATTCAGCATGAGGAGTGTGGTAGAGGAAGGCTGAGCCCCAAGGCATCGATGGAGCCGAGTGAAGGATAGATGGAAAGATGTGCAAGGGAGAGTTTTGTTGAATGGTATGCACCTTGTCCACTAGCTTGCTGGCTGGTTGCACGGAAAGACAAGGCATGCACTCCTCTATGGAGTACGTCCCCTTGGTCTGTTCTGAGATAGGCCAGGAATGCACTTCCCATCATAGAAACATAACATTGTGGCCTAGTTGGGACATGAGCCGAAGCTCATGGGTCGCGGGCTCAAACCCCGCAACGGCCGCATTTTTCTTTGTGGCCCAAAATAGGAAAGGAAGCTTCTAGGAAGCTTACTAGAGCCTGGCTTGAGGATGACACTTGGCGGACTGAGGACGCGCCAAGTAGGACTGTATGCTGAGGTTGGTTCCTTTGGAGCCACTATGAGCAAAAGCATTAGTAATGCTCTGCAAGTATAAAAGACTGTGCCTTGGATGCATCTTTTTGCAGTTCCTGCCTTTGAGACTCCTCACAGAGTGTCCAACCAATGGTAGACACAAAAGACCTTCATGCAGACTCCGTGAGGTTGCAAACCAAAAGGACCTAAAGTGTGGATCCCTCGTTTGAGGGTAACATGTTTTACTGGTTGAAACACCAAGAGCGGTTGGCGGCCTCCCATGTCGGCACCCGTTTTCTAGACCGTTGTTATCCGGCGCATTGACACAAGGTATTCCTGAGTTGGGTTGTCCAGCATGCCTTGGAACTATACCGAATGGTTGTCAACAACGCTTTCTTGCACGGCCACCTCGATGAGGAGATCTACCTCCCTTAGCTGCCTGGCTTTGATGAAGGTACTTGCCGCATCTGGCGCTTTCGCAATGCGTTGTTCAAGTTAAATCAATCTCTACACTGCTAGAACCTAGATATTTCTGTCACCCTTGAGCTCGTTGGCTACCATCGCAGTCCGGTTGATCCTGCTCTCTTCGTTAGTGACCTTGCGGCACTGTTTGCTGTCGTCCTAGTCTATACGGATAATCTCCTCATTGCCTTGCCGGATCCACACGCTGTTCATGCTGCAAAGGACTTCCTCCAGTCTGCATACAAGATGAAGGATCTTGGCCTTGCCCGTGTCTTCTAAGGCATGGAGATTGAGGGCGACCATCAGTGTCGCATACTCATTGTGCATCAAGCCGTGTATGTCCATCGTACTCAAGGGGTGCGGTTTGCCAACCTCTTGGCCCATGTTCCCCATGCATCTACACCCATGATGTCTGCTGGGCAGCGCCTCGAGAAATCCGCCAACCCTGTGCGGTTGGAGGAGCTGGTCGACTTTACGACCTATCTCCAGGTCATCGAGTCTTTGATGTTTCTTGGCACTACCACACGTGTTGATGTTGCATTTACGGTAAACCTCTTGTTCCATTTCTCCCATTGCCTGCATCGCCTTCATCTTGAGGCAACGTTGCGTGTCGTCCACTACGTCGTATCCACACCCCATCTTGGCTTTGCTGGAATTTTGCACGACGACAACAAAGGCTTGGATGACCTTGCTGTCATGCCAGGACCTTTGGTGTGCCAAGCAGTGCTTGTACAACTTCTGAGAAATGAATGCGGAAGCTCCGATTGTATTACAAGAATGAAGGGTATAGCAATATTGTGTACAAGCTCAGCAACAACCCATGAACAACTCAGCAACAAAACCCTGCCAGAGCCTAGCCTCAATTAGGTGCAACGTCTTGCTAGGCGTCTAGCTTTTTAGCAAGATTCTTGACGTGTCGACCGTCTTCCGGGTTGACGGGCCTTCAGGATGTCAGGCAACCTCCTCTCCACGCTGGCACACTTCTGCCAGAATCAGTGGGTTGTCAGAGGGAACCTCCAAGAATCTCCAGCAGCACCAGAATGTGAGTCTAGTACAGAGACCAAGTGGCTCGCAGACATGCGGAATAGCTGATGCTGATACAATGGAGTTGGAGAGACTGGAATTAGTTTTTTTTTTAGCCACAACTGGTGCTCCCTTTTGTACTGCTGCTCTGGCTGGTCATAGTCCTGGCGGTCCAAGCTACTTCACTGAAGGTGGCGGTCCAGGCGGTCCCAACCGCTTATGCAGTAATGTGTCATCCAACATTGGAAGTGACGATGATGATGTAGTAAATCCATCACGAGGTCGTATGTGAGCTAGGCGACTGTGTTCACATCTGTACAATGGCTCATGCAAACCTCGTAGGCTTTGTATTCTCCAAGATTACGTCGTACGAGGCAGTTACCAAGTTGTTGAACCTTGGACATCACTCCAATGAGTTAGCCAAGGTAGTCCCACCTTTCTTGGATACACCAAACCATTTTTACACATCCACGGGTTGAACACGCCCTTGAGGACTAAAAAACAAGGAATAATCTGGCCCTATATTGTGGAAATTCCCCATAGGATAATTCCCAGTGAATCACAGTAAAATCCGTAGCTTCACGAGGAATCCTCCAAAAGTGAAACCAACTGCACTGTGCTGAAGCCAAAATGCAACGCAGTTATTGCCTCACTCCAACACTCCCCCTCGATAAGTGCGTTGGTGAGTGTCAAAGCACTCGGCCACACTTGAATGTACTCAGTGGCAAAGAAACCCATAGTTTCTTGAGTCATCACTGAGCTTTGGTGGCAGCAAACTTTTTGCGTTGGAAGTCAAGAGATGTGCTCCCCCTCAATAGATTTCTGCCCTCGGATGCGTAGCAGAAATCTATTTGAATCCAGACCTTGCTGCTGGATTTTCCCTCTATGAGAGAGTTTTTTTTTAAACGAATCTTGGTTCAGCTACTAGAGGTTTCCAGGGGTGCCTCTGAATGCACCTCAAGGGTCATGCTCTCAGTTGAAAACTCCAATGCGATGTCTTCTACAATCTGCGACCTCGATTGAGCTCTCCACAAGAAATTTTCGAGGACTTGAAAGCAAAAAAAAAAAGTTTTTTTTGAAAATCCTGTCCCGCTCCCTACTCGTTGGTGCGGTAGAAAAGGATGTTGGACGGTGTTTGTGGAGCACTTTCTGGTTTCAAAGCCCATCATCGCTCGTCCCCTGGTGTTCTGCTACATCCTTGCGAGTTTTTCATCTGTGGAGGTTTTTGCCACACTTCGCGTCGAAGGGGATCGAATTCAAACTCAACCGCGAGGGCCTCTTCTGCTGCATCATCCTTCTGTCCTTCATCGTTAGAAATTTTGCCGGCGAAAGCTCGTCATCCTGTAGCGCTGCCGATTGGGTGCTTTCATCCTACAGTGCGATCTATTGCGTCAGCTCGCACTGAACTGTGACCTTCGTAGTTCGCGGTTAGAGGCAACGAACAGCCGCTCGCGATTGAGAGCGAGATCCACTCGCGATGACCAGTGCTCGCCAAAGCGAGCAGTAGTCTCGCGGCCGCCACTTTGCCGAAGCAACCCATTCCAAACTTGGAACTCTACTTCAGCTTCTTGTCCCCCTGACGCCGGCATACGTTTTATGGCGTCAACCCAGAATGCAAGTGGTCAAAAAATATCTGTAATGTATTCTCTGATGAAAGTCTTTGCTCCATGACTTTTGTAAAAACATCTACGACTGCTGCCGAAGGCCACATCCAGGGTTTTTGAGACACTCCAGCTTCTCACCACCCTGCCACTCCTCTTGCAGGTTGAAGCAAATTTTTCCCGACGTTACCGTCATGCCAAGAAACGCCAGTGGTGTGGATAGGCAAGTGGTGACGTTGACGATCTTGTCATAGGCAGTACATTTCTTGTAGCCAAAGTAGGAATTTTCATTCCCACTGCCAAGAATATCTCCAAGCTCAGAGGAATCACTCTGAGTGTCGAATGTTGGCCTAAGGGTGAGTGTGCACCCTTGAGGGTCCCTAGCAGTGGCTGGTTCACACCACCAACTGTTTTTGGAGAGACTGAAACTCTGGAGGCAACTGGTTCCAAGGATGGCAGAAAACTGGTTAGAGAGTGTGCCAACAGTTTTTGGCCTCAATTGACTGGGAATGTACACTTTATCAAGGCTCACAAGCAGTGGCATTTTATAGCCACGGGTCTAAGCTTTCCAGAACACCAAAGCATGCCAGATTTGAAGCTTCCTAGCAGATTCTATGGCTTCTAGAATGGCCCTTGGTAGGCTGTCCTTTTCCCACCTAGGAAGGCATCCCTTCCCTCCTCTAGAAGCTTCTGCCCCTTCCTAGATTCTTAAGCTTGCTTCTAGTAGGAGGGAAGGTGTCCAGAAGACCAAGATACCTCTAGATGCCTTGTAGGACAAGTCACCCCTTCTAGAAGGTGTGCCACCTTCCTGGACCCTCACCTGGCCTTCTAGAAACTTAAAGAGAAACTCTAGAAGTTGAGCTAGCTTCTTGGCATCTATTTTCCACCTCCCTTGAGGTAGGGCAGAATTTCACCTTGAGGGACTTGAACCCGGGCCCTTGCCTCTAGAGGTGGACCCCATTAACCACTAAGCCACTAAGGCTTGTCTTCTTGGTGTTCCTTTTTTAGAGTCACTCCTGCCATGGTGAGGAGCATTACTCCAACAATCTCCCCCTTGCGCATCACCCATGGCAGTCGTCCATGCTCAACGTGCAGCTGAGGAGCCTTTCTCCTCATGGGAGGCGAGCTTACGTTTTATTTCTCTCTCCCACTCAGCCCCATCCTTCTTGTGCAGTGCCACCTTCACGCTCCTCTTGCATGAAGAAGACTTGTGCGAACCCTGTCCAGATGCCCTTGTCGGCATCATACCATTTTGTCCTTCTTCACACACGGTTGCTCGTGCGGGGCTCTTGAGGCAGTTGTTGTTGTTGCTGTCCCCTTTCGACGCCATCCTCTCCAAGCGCCTGCTCCCCCTCTCTTGGAGACCTTGGAGACATCGTTCGACTCCCTGCCTCCACGTCCATCTTTGGTGCTTTGGATTCTTCATCCAAACTGGCCAGAATAAAGTCTGCCGCTCGCCCATCCCTCATGCGATGCTCTCTGGTTGGTGGTGATGCAAGGATGTCACCCTCATTCACGTCCTCCGGCGTCTCCCCCTCAAGGAGTGGCATCCACTCCCCCCTCTTGGAGAGACCTGCCTCCTTGTCTGTCCAACGGCTTTTCTCGTCAAACGTGACGTCGCGAATTCGCACAATCTGCTGCCTCCTTGGGTCAAAGAGCCGGTACGCCTTGCTTCCGCTCTCATATCCAAGCANTAAAGTCTGCCGCTCGCCCATCCCTCATGCGATGCTCTCTGGTTGGTGGTGATGCAAGGATGTCACCCTCATTCACGTCCTCCGGCGTCTCCCCCTCAAGGAGTGGCATCCACTCCCCCCTCTTGGAGAGACCTGCCTCCTTGTCTGTCCAACGGCTTTTCTCGTCAAACGTGACGTCGCGAATTCGCACAATCTGCTGCCTCCTTGGGTCAAAGAGCCGGTACGCCTTGCTTCCGCTCTCATATCCAAGCAAAAAACACCGGCGGGTACGCGGGTCCAGCTTGCTCCTTCCCTCACGTGCCTACACCATTGCATGTGCAACACAACCAAACGTGTGGAGGTGACCCACCGCCGGCTTCCTCCCGCTCCACACCTCTTGTGGCGTCTTCCACGCATTACTCTCCTTGTCCTTTAGCGGCTTGGTCAGCATGACATTCATGATGTACGCTGCTGTCCTTGCCGCCTCCGCCCAATACCATTGTGTAAGGCCGGCGTCGCTCAACATGGATCGCACCATGTTAAGGATTGTGCGATTTGCTCTCTCTACGACGCCATTCTGTTGTGAGGAGTGTGGAGTTGTTTTCTGCCACTCAATGCCCTTGCTCTTCATCCACCCAAGGCACCCCGCATATTCACCGCCGTTGTCACTCCAGAACGCCTTCAACTTCAACTCTGTTTGCCGCTCCACATCAGCCACAAACTCCTGCATGCACGCAAGGACCTCACTCTTCCGCTTCATTGGGTAGAGGTAGAGTTTCCGGCTGTGGTCATCAATGAAGGTGAGGAAGTACCGAGCTCCACCGATGGAGCTCTCAAGCGGTCCACACACATCTGTGTGTACCACGGCCAGTTTTGCCGATGCACGCGTCCCCTTGGCGACAAAGGGCTGCCGAGTTGATTTGCCAATGATGCATGGCTCACACACGGTCTCCTTGGTTCCATCAAGGCCGCTAATTTGGAGACCTTGCACCACTTCCCTCTTAGTCATCTCCTTCACTGTCGATGGAGAAATGTGGCAGAGTCGGCGGTGCCATAGGTCCAAGTCTCCTCCATCCTTCGTTGCAAGATTGGCGGCGTTGGACCCCACCCGGCTGCTGAGGATCTTCGCGCGTAGCAGGTACAAGTCATCCTCCCTCTTGGCACGTGCAATCACCTCACCTTTGCCCTCTTTGCGGATGACGGCCTCCTTCTTTGTGAAGAGCACCTCAAGTCCCTTGTGGGTAAGGCGGCTAACGGAGAGCAGGTTTGTCCCAAAGTTGATCATGTGCAGCACATCATAGATTGTGCTCGTGACAGGTTTGCCATCCACAATTGACTCAATGCAGACGTTACCCTCACCGGCGGCCACCTCTGTTTTTCTATTGGCCACTGTCATGCGTCTCTCCGAGGCGCCGTAGGTGACAAATGCCGCCCTGTTGCATTGCATGTGGCAGCCTGATCCGGAGTCGATGACGGCAACTCCCGGATCCTTCAAGTTGGTGGAGTTGTACGCCATAAGGGCGTGCTCATCTTTCTTCCCGCCCTGCTGCGACCGATCTGTTTTCCTCTTGGGACAGTTGCGCGCCTAGTGGCCCTCCTTGCCGCAGTTGAAGCACTCCCCGTTCTTGTCACCATTCTTTGTTCCCTGTTTGGCACCCTTCCACTTGTCGTCTCAGCCTCCACTTTGAGGATGAACCGTATAAGCTGAACTTGATGTCGCTACACTCTCTCGACCGCCACGTCGCATGCACTCATTATGCACGTACTCATCAACCTTTGGGTACTTCAGCTCGTCGGAAGGCCAGCCACCAAGGACTGTGATCATGGGACTCCAACTGTCCGGCAAGGCCAGAAGGAGGATCATAGCTTGCAACTGAGAGGCGACCTCCCAACCAGTGGCCACGCACTCTGTTGCAAGCGACTCAATCTGCTGCATGATCTCCATGATGTTGTCGCCTTCGTTGGCTCGGAGGGTGACGAGTCGTTTGAAGATGAAGAGCTGATTGGCAAGGTTGCTTGACTGGTAGATGGAGAAGAGTTTTGACCATGCGTCTGCGGCCATGATGCATCCTTGGATGTGCCCAAGTTGTGGTGGGCATAACGCGGACACAAGGAGCGCCAACACCTTTTTGTTGCGCTTCTTGTATGTCTCCTGCACCTCAGCCGTTCCAGTCTCCGGCGGAGCAGTCTCATCACCTTTTACGAGCTCAAGGAGTCCCTTGTCGTCGAGGAAGACCTCAAACTGCCACCTCCACAAGGCAAAGCCTGTCCCATCAAACTTAAGGACATCGCGGCTGCTCTCTTACTCGCTGGTTGCCATGTCTTGCTATTGGAAGCGTGAAATCCAGCTCGCTTCTAACCCCTTAGAGGCGTGTGCCCATAACCCTTTGTTGGTCTGAGGGTGAGTGTGCACCCTGGAGGGTCCCTAGCAGTGGCTGGTTCACACCACCAACTGTTTTTGGAGAGACTGAAACTATGGAGGCAACTGGTTCCAAGGATGGCAGAAAACTGGTTAGAGAGTGTGGCAACAGTTTTTGGCCTGAATTGACTGGGAATGAACACTTTATCAAGGCTCACAAGCAGTGGCATTTTATAGCCACAGGTCTAAGCTTTCCAGAACACCAAAGCATGCCAGATTTGAACCTTCCTAGCAGATTCTATGGCTTCTAGAGTGGCCCTTGGTAGGCTGTCCTTTTCCCACCTAGGAAGGCATCCCTTCCCTCCTCTAGAAGCTGCTGCCCCTTCCTAGATTCCTCAGCTTGCTTCTAGTAGGAGGGAAGGTGTCCAGAAGACCAAGACACCTCTAGATGCCTTGTAGGACAAGTCACCCCTTCTAGAAGGTGTGCCACCTTCCTGGACCCTCACCTGGCCTTCTAGAAACTTAAAGAGGAACTCTAGAAGTTGAGCTAGCTTCCTGGCATCTATTTTCCACCTCCCTTGAGGTAGGGGAGAATTTCATCTTGTGGGACTTGAACCCGGGCCCTTGCCTCTAGAGGTGGACCCCATTAACCACTAAGCCACTAAGGCTTGTTTTCTTGGTGTTCGTTTTTTGGAGTCACTCCTGCCATGGTGAGGAGCATTACTCCAACATCGAACTTGTCCTTTGAAGCCAAGAGAATCATTTGAGGGTCCCTTGTAGTAGTTCTCGTGCTCCCCATGTCTGTTGCATGGCCCGAAGTCACCTCGTTGTGCACCAAAAAACAGAATGCACCAATGGCAAGCTTGCCATTCACCACATGTGATTTTCCAGAGCCATCGTGTGCCTTGGATTATGTGAATCCATTCCTTCGGCTGCCGCAACGATGTTGCGTCTATTCCCAAAAGGCATGCATTTGTAGTTGCAAACAAAGAGCCAGGGTTCTTTCGAGCCATTGGGTTCAGGTCGAGCCTTATCATGCCGTTGGAGCAAAGGTGCCCTTCAGCGAAGATTTCACCTTCACTGCTTTTCATGGAGATCTGCTCCCCGTAGTTGGCAATGTGCGCTCCCTTCCTTAACAAGTCTCCAAGCGATAGGAGGTTGAAATAAATCTCAGGAATGAACTTCATGTTGCCAAAGTGCACTTGAGCTCCCTTGTACCCCGTTAGTTTCATGTTCCCTTTGCCTTTGACTGGCACACGCCAATTGTTTGCTAGAGTGACGTAGCCTTTTTTGTTGTACTAAAGGTGTTGGAGGCAGGATCTGTCAAACATAACGTGTGACGTGCACCCACTGTCCAGGTACCACACGTTTTTGG
This sequence comes from Penium margaritaceum, assembly GCA_023375785.1. Lineage (NCBI taxonomy): Eukaryota > Viridiplantae > Streptophyta > Zygnematophyceae > Desmidiales > Peniaceae > Penium > Penium margaritaceum. The sequence goes on along the minus strand of SZWC01003284.1, from coordinate 58,641 downwards.
AGCAGACTCGCTCGGTACTCGAAACTTCCAAGACATGGAATAGAGATCTTGAGAAGTCAAACTACTTCTTTTCCACTCCAACAGTCACCTTCTACTGAGTCTCCTCATCTTCTATATCACTGTCCTCTCCACCATCCAAATCCTCTGACTCCTCCTCCTTGCTCTCATGCCTCCTTGCACACTCCTTATCTCTCAGTCGCTTCCTACAATACAGCCTGATATGTCCAGGTTGCTTGCAGTACTGGCACTTGCGCATAAGCTGAGGTTTGACATGCTTGTTGTTGGAGTTTCCACAGGTTGTAGATGGCGATGTTTGATTCTGCTGAGGTGTAGGAGTTACGTTTACGGTAGAAGTGTTTGATGTCGGATGGGACACGAGAGTAGTGCAAGCTTTTGGGTATGTTGGATAGGAAAGAAAACGTAACTTTGCCTTTGCAAGCTTGTGATTGCACTCTTCTGTACAATATTTTGCACACGTACGCCTCTGTCACTTCAACCTCCTCCTTGAACTTCAGCAAACGCCTCACTTCCTCCCAATCGCCGGTCAATCCGTTGAGGAGGGTCATAAAGACCGGCTCCAAATAGGAGCGTTCGTACCCGCGAGCTGGTCGCGTGGTGACTTGGCTTTGTTGATGTAGTCCTCAATGCTTGTGAAGTTGTTAAGGCTGATGTGCTATAGCTCTGTAAGAAGGTGAGACTTGAAGGTTGAGTCTCCAGCCATGTAGGTCTTGAGCAGGTAAGACCAAGCATGCTGAGCACGTTCAGCCGGTCCCTCAAACATCCTGATCGCCTGTTGGATGCGAGGATTGAGTTGGTTATCCAGCACCATGTATGCAGCCTTGGTGAAGTACTTGAACTCTACCACCACTTGTGGTGATGATCCCAATGGTGGTGGCGAGTAGTGCCTGATGTAGAACTCCCATAGGCAATGAATCTGAGCAACCTGTTTGAACTTGTGCGCCCAGTGTGTGAAGTTTTCTCCGTCAAACTTGTTGATCTTGATCTTGTGCAGCTGCAAGGATGCCGCTGCTGATGGCATTGTGATCTCTAGACGTTGGAACGGGATTCTTTGTCCTGCCAATGGTTGGAGAGGTACAAGATACTGTTGCATGGGTACTACTAGAAACAGTTGTCCTTGAGGCATTCCTACAGCTGCTGCAGGTTGTGCCCCATAGGCTTGCGGCATAGGAGCCGGTTGAGCCTGTTGGTGTGATGACAATGGTGGCACCCCTGGTATCCCTTGAGGATGCACCAGGAACTGCTTTTCCACACTTCCATTTGCACCTAATCCAGGCTGCATCTGCTGGGATAAAGCTGGTTGCACAACTGGTGGAGGACTTCCATGAGGCACATGGGTGAATGATACTCGTGACTGTTGTTGCCACTACATCGGATGTTATTGGTGCTGCAGTTGCTGTTGTCGCTACATCTTCTGTCGATGCATCTGCTGTTGCTAATGAAACAGGGCTAGCTGTTGTTTTATCTGTGCATTCTTTGCTATTAAAATCTGCACATGACTGTTGCAACTGCTACGTGTGTGACGCTTGAGCCGCATGTGTGAGCTGATCTTGCTGTCAAAGGAGCTCTTGAGCTCCAAGCTATTGCCTCAATGCCTTACATTCCTGCTCCGTAGCTTGACGCACCAATGCTTCTTGCTTTGCCATCCACTACGCTTCCTCAGCCAAGCGCTGCGCTTCTTCTGCTTGCCATTGTGCGTGATTTGCGACATGGCGTCCCTGCTCTTGACGCATGCGTAAACCATGTACGACAGACTGATTTTCAAGAGGAGAACCTTCCCTTTGATGTTGAGGCTCCATGTCACTCATAAAGACTTCTCAGTCCTTGTGCCTTGTACACAATCCGTGATTCGTGCACCTCTCCACTCTCTGATGCTGACATGTGAATGTGGAAGACTCTTCCACCAACACTTAGCTGTAGCTGCTGCGCTTGCTAGTGGCACGGACCTGATTGCTGTGATACCATGTTCAAATTATGCACGACCACAACAAAGGCTCGGATGGCCTTGCTGTCGTGCTAGGACCTTTGTTGTGCCAAGCAGTGCTTGTACAACTTCTGAGAAATGAATGCAGAAGCTCCAATTGTATTACAAGAATAAAAAGTACAGCAATACCGTGTACAAGTTTAGCAACAACCCATGAACAACTTAGCAACAGAACCCTGACAGAGCCTAGCCTCAATTAGGCGCAACATCTTGCTAGGCGTCTAGCCTTGTAGCAAGAGTCTTGGCGTGTTGACCGTCTTCTGAGTTGACAGGCCTTTAGGATGTCAGGCAACCTCCTCTCCACGCTAGCACACTTCCACCAGAGTCAGTGGGTCTTCAAAGGGAACCTCCAGGAAACTCAAACAGCACCAGATCTGAGTCTGGTACAGACCAAGTGGCTGGCAGACGTGCAGAATACTTAATGCTGATACAATGGAGTTGAAGAGACTGGAATTGGGTTTTTTTTTAGCCACAACTGGTGCTCCCTTTTATACTACTGCTCTGGCTGGTAGTAATCCCCGCGGTCCAGGCTGCTTCACTGAAGGTGGCGGTCCCGGCGGTCCCAATCGCTGATGCAATAATGTGTCGTCCAACATTGGAAGTGACTATGATGATGTAGTAAATCCATCACGAAGCCGTATGTGAGCTAGGGGACTGTGTTGACGTCTGTACAATGGCTCACGCAAACCTCGTAGGCTTTGTTTTTTCCAAGATTACCTCGTACGAGGCAGTTGCCAAGTTGTCGAACCTTGGACATCACTCCAATGAGTTGGCCAAGGTAGTCCCACCTTTCTTGGACACACCAAACCATTTGTACACGTCCACGGGTTGAACACGCCCTTGAGGACTAAAAAACGAGGAATAATCTGGCCCTATATAGTGGAAATTCCCCATAGGAAAATTCTCGGTGAATCACGGTAAAATCCATAACTTCATGTGGACTCCTCCAAAAGTGAAACCAACTGCACCGTGGTGAAGCCAAAATCCAACGCAGTTATCGCCTCACTCAAACAGGCTTGTGTTCTCATGCACAGTCCTTTGTCGTTGTTGATGGATGCACCAAAAGCAATTGGGCCCATGATCGTGACGCACGGAGCCGGTCACGGTACATCTTCCTCATCGGTGGCACCAGGGTTTCTTGGAAGAGCAGAAAGCAAGGTTGTGTCATGCACAGCTCCACTAAGGCTGAGTATGTCGTGCTGGGTATGTGTGTCTGTTAGAGTAATTGGTTGTATCGTCTCATGCAGTAGCTACGCCAGACCATCTGTTACATCACTCTCTACTGCAACAATAAAAGCACTTCCTGCATTGCTGAGCACGACATCATGCATCACAATCGCACCAAACACATCAACATCGAACATCACTTTGCCGGTGAACGCATTGCATGTGGTGATGTGCGCATCATCGGATTTGACTCCCGCCAGTAGCGTGTTGACTTCCTCACCAAGGCACTCTACAGTGCAAAGTTCAAGGTGGATGTGCATGCTATTGGTCTCTAGTCTCTCCGTTCTAATCCCGGTAAATGTTTTCCATTTTATCACCCACCTCTACTTTTGTGTCGTCCATTATTTCGCCGCTGTTGCTCCTTGTTGCTTATCATGGCCTTGTTGCCGCATGTCTGTGCCCCATGCACGATTATGGCATGAGGTGCCTATGAGTCATGGGGAGATGTTGCTATGTCCGTCTTGGTGACCTCTAATCTTGACGCCACTCACATGTAGGCGGGCCATAGTGCTCAACGGCTACTTTGGTGGTCTCAGCTTCATCTCACACATCCCTATGTGCACAAAAGAATATTCTCAGTGTCCAGATCCTGAGAGCCACTTTATTGGCAACCTCACTTCTGCTCTTGGTTGGCTTAGTTCTACAAAGCTTTTTTTTCAGCTTCAACTACTTCTTTTGGCTGGTCATTTGGCCACCCAAGTGCCTAGTATTATTCGTGGGATCTTTCGAGTCGCTGTTTGGTAGCTGCTAGATGCTTTTGAGGACTTTCCATCTGCCAGCTGGTGCGTGGTTTGCACGTATCCTGGCCTGACCAAGAGTGGAGGGCATATCCCTCTCTCTCGTTCATTGTTTTGAACTAACTCTCATATTTCTAAGCGTTTCTTTGCTGTCTTTCCACCTTTTCAAGCACCGTCAGTCACGTTGTGTTCTATGCAATGTTCCCTCACACAGAACGCTGTTTACTGGGTTTCTTCATTCCCTCACATTTGTGGTTTTTTTTGTATAGGTGGTCCGAGCTAAAAAGCAACTAGACATGTAGAGCTAATGTATGAATTGACTTTGATCAACACGAACTGGAAACGTTCACGGAAGAATATTTGAAAACTTATGTAACTCAGGTACATTGCGGCAAAGTTCACGATGCTAACATCTCGTGATATTGCTCTCGTTCACCGCCAAGCGTCAACGCACACAACGGACTATATCTATGTTGTAGCGTCTTAGATTTTTCTCACCAAATTCATGCATACCGCCCTCCCATGATACTTACGATAAACTGCTCGCGCGACTCGTGTTGCGACAAGTGAAGTAAAATTCAGGTACCGTACTATCACTTAAATTAGCAACATAGGTAGTTATGAGGCAGTCTTGCAATGGAAAAATACCCCTTTTGTCATGGTCCACAACGGTTACAAACTAATTGGGTTTCTGGGTACAAATAATGGCAGGAGTAAAAACAGTTCCATGGCTACAAGCAACCACGCTCAATGCTCAGAGTCAAAGCGTGCGCACCGTTAGGAAAATCCAAGCGCAAACGACGCTTGGACGTCAATGGCGTCCAAGCACCGTGGACCGTGGATTTGCTTGCTCAAGTTTGAGCCAGCAAAGTTCTTCGTCCGAACGCTCGAGTGGTAAGTGTCATTGCCCAGATTCGAATGGGCTGTGGTCCAATTCACTTGTACGTTTCTCACCCAGCCCATGTACCAGAACGGCTCAAAACTTGGTCCCGGGTGGTCGAATTAGCTTTCAAAAAACACCTCGATGAAAAGTGGTGCAAATTCAGGCGATAATACTGTCTATCCTTCTAGATCCGTGTCAAAGGCGATATTGACGCATGCGATGAAGCGGAACAAAATTGGGCAAAAAAGCCCGCATATCCACATTCCGAAGGGCGGACCCTCCCATATCCAAGAGTGAAGATTTATGTCACCCACACCCAACACTTTAAAATACAAGAACGAGGTATCCGGCGCCCTCGCCATGCTCGATCAGCGACATATAACGCTGATCGAGCATCGCGGGGGAGGTAATGCTACACCCATGACCGCGAAGGGGTGGCGGACACGTCATCACCCCCCCCCACCCCCCCGCCCCTCGTAACACCGCGAGACTACATGATCCTTCCTTGCGAAGTCACAAATTCTACGATGGATATCCCTTTGATTATCCTCATGATCAGATCAACTATAAAAGAAACATTACATGTGATTTATTCCTAAGATAGGCCTAACAAAATCTCGATGGCGGATCGATGGCTACAGAACCACCATGCCACCATGAAAACATCTGGGATATCTTATCTCATAGAAACTCACATTAAAGAACGGTAACTTATATTGTAACGGATTGGACGAAATCCTTGGCCGACTAGGCCAAAACCACGGTGCTTGAGGGTCTCCGACCCTCAAGCCATCCCGTCCAACCGCCCACAGTCCCTGGTGACCCCGCTCGAGCCACGTGGCTCCTTCGACCGGTCGGCGTGGCACTGCCACGCTACACTCCCCCCCACTAGGAGTGAGAGCCGCCTCGGCATCTCTGGTAATCCCGACGTGGGATTCAAGCCCTGGAGCTATGATACCAATGTTACGGATTGGACGGAATCCTTGGCCAACTAGGCCAAAACCGCGGTGCTTGAGGGTCTCCGACCCTCAAGCCGTCCCGTCCAACCACCCACAGTCCCAGGTGACCCCGCTCGAGCCACGTGGCTCCTTCGACCGGTCGGCGTGGCACTGCCACACTACATGTATAAAATCACTCGAAAAAAAGAACATCACTACTAAAGCATTACATAGACCTGTTTCATTCTCTAGAACTAAGTTATGAAACTCTTACATGTATATTTCATTAAACAAATGCATATGTATATGTATATGTATATGTATATGTATATGTATATGTATATGTATATGTATATGTATATGTATATGTATATGTATATGTATATGTATATGTATATGTATATGTATATGTATATGCTTATGCATATGCATATGTATATGCATATGCATATGCATATACATATACATATACGTATACGTATACATATACATATACATCTACATATACATATACATATCTATATACATATACATATACAGATACATATACATATACATAGACATATACATATACATATAGATATACATATACATATACAGATACATATACATATACATAGACATATACATATACATATAGATATACATATACATATACAGATACATATACATATACATAGACATATACATATACATATAGATATACATATACATATACAGATACATATACATATACATAGACATATACATATACATATAGATATACATATACATATACAGATACATATACATATACATAGACATATACATATACATATAGATATACATATACATATACAGATACATATACATATACATAGACATATACATATACATATAGATATACATATACATATACAGATACATATACATATACATAGACATATACATATACATATAGATATACATATACATATACAGATACATATACATATACATAGACATATACATATACATATAGATATACATATACATATACAGATACATATACATATACATAGACATATACATATACATATAGATATACATATACATATACAGATACATATACATATACATAGACATATACATATACATATAGATATACATATACATATACAGATACATATACATATACATAGACATATACATATACATATAGATATACATATACATATACAGATACATATACATATACATAGACATATACATATACATATAGATATACATATACATATACAGATACATATACATATACATAGACATATACATATACATATAGATATACATATACATATACAGATACATATACATATACATAGACATATACATATACATATAGATATACATATACATATACAGATACATATACATATACATAGACATATACATATACATATAGATATACATATACATATACAGATACATATACATATACATAGACATATACATATACATATAGATATACATATACATATACAGATACATATACATATACATAGACATATACATATACATATAGATATACATATACATATACAGATACATATACATATACATAGACATATACATATACATATAGATATACATATACATATACAGATACATATACATATACATAGACATATACATATACATATAGATATACATATACATATACAGATACATATACATATACATAGACATATACATATACATATAGATATACATATACATATACAGATACATATACATATACATAGACATATACATATACATATAGATATACATATACATATACAGATACATATACATATACATAGACATATACATATACATATAGATATACATATACATATACAGATACATATACATATACATAGACATATACATATACATATAGATATACATATACATATACAGATACATATACATATACATAGACATATACATATACATATAGATATACATATACATATACAGATACATATACATATACATAGACATATACATATACATATAGATATACATATACATATACAGATACATATACATATACATAGACATATACATATACATATAGATATACATATACATATACAGATACATATACATATACATAGACATATACATATACATATAGATATACATATACATATACAGATACATATACATATACATAGACATATACATATACATATAGATATACATATACATATACAGATACATATACATATACATAGACATATACATATACATATAGATATACATATACATATACAGATACATATACATATACATAGACATATACATATACATATAGATATACATATACATATACAGATACATATACATATACATAGACATATACATATACATATAGATATACATATACATATACAGATACATATACATATACATAGACATATACATATACATATAGATATACATATACATATACAGATACATATACATATACATAGACATATACATATACATATAGATATACATATACATATACAGATACATATACATATACATAGACATATACATATACATATAGATATACATATACATATACAGATACATATACATATACATAGACATATACATATACATATAGATATACATATACATATACAGATACATATACATATACATAGACATATACATATACATATAGATATACATATACATATACAGATACATATACATATACATAGACATATACATATACATATAGATATACATATACATATACAGATACATATACATATACATAGACATATACATATACATATAGATATACATATACATATACAGATACATATACATATACATAGACATATACATATACATATAGATATACATATACATATACAGATACATATACATATACATAGACATATACATATACATATAGATATACATATACATATACAGATACATATACATATACATAGACATATACATATACATATAGATATACATATACATATACAGATACATATACATATACATAGACATATACATATACATATAGATATACATATACATATACAGATACATATACATATACATAGACATATACATATACATATAGATATACATATACATATACAGATACATATACATATACATAGACATATACATATACATATAGATATACATATACATATACAGATACATATACATATACATAGACATATACATATACATATAGATATACATATACATATACAGATACATATACATATACATAGACATATACATATACATATAGATATACATATACATATACAGATACATATACATATACATAGACATATACATATACATATAGATATACATATACATATACAGATACATATACATATACATAGACATATACATATACATATAGATATACATATACATATACAGATACATATACATATACATAGACATATACATATACATATAGATATACATATACATATACAGATACATATACATATACATAGACATATACATATACATATAGATATACATATACATATACAGATACATATACATATACATAGACATATACATATACATATAGATATACATATACATATACAGATACATATACATATACATAGACATATACATATACATATAGATATACATATACATATACAGATACATATACATATACATAGACATATACATATACATATAGATATACATATACATATACAGATACATATACATATACATATGTATATGTATATGTATATGTATATGTATATGTATATGTATATGTATATGTATATGTATATGTATATGTATATGTATATGTATATGTATATGTATATGTATATGCTTATGTATATGCATATTTTTATGTACATGTACATGTACATGTATATGTATATGCATATGAATATTTATATGTACACGTATAATTATACGCATTGTTATTAGTATAGTATATGTCATGCAACCATATCATTGTACACAGAGATGTAGACATATTCTAGGATTGTTCATTTTGCTGAAGGACAAAAATGCCTCTCTTCAGTTTCGAGTTTTGTAGTATGTTTGTCTTCGTTTTGTACATGAGACATGGGATCATTTTTTGGCTTCTCGTCATGTCCCCTGAGATATTCATGCATTCAGAGCGATGAGTCCTTAGTCGCGGGAGGTAGGTCACAGTCTTGTCGAAAGCAGCATCTGAAATTTGTCGGCATGCATGTTCGACATTTGTCCTTTGTTCCTTATTTCATTGTCGAACTCACTTTGAATTATTATGTAATATAATCGAACCCTCAGACATATGAACTACTGGTGGTCTCGCTCGGTGTCCAAACGGGCCTCGCGATTGCGTTGCATGACAGGAGACCGTGAACGACCATCCGTTCATGCGGTGTGGCCGACGATAAAAGCGCAGAAATGGAAAAGCCACGCAAAGAGCAATCAAAGTATTGCAAACTCATCTTTTGAAGGGTTTGAGATACTTTATTTTCGCTTGTGCTGAGGTCTCCATGTTGACGCTGCTTGGTATGCTACGTCAACATGCGGAATTTTTTTGCGGAAATTGGATACATCGTTCTTATTGTGCCAGTGTATGGCATAGCTGCAAAAATCTGTGAAGTCGTGGATATGACATACTTATTCTGTGGTACATGGATATGGGGGATCTATCAAGAAATGGATGGGTATATGGTCACACCCCCGAACAAAATTATAGTTGAACGTTTTGACGAGAACGCTATCTTGTACCTGACTAGTCAAAGCTACCTATGCTGACGACTTGCACTTGCCATCCGGCATACCGAGTAGCTTATAACATGTTCGTTTTCTTTGCATGAGCTTACTTGGTTTCCATGGTCGGGCAGTATTTCCATTTAAATAAAGAAAAAATGTCCTCCATCACGAACTCGCAAAAGTATTGGCAAAAGCCCATTCTCGTACCAAGTATGAGGATTGCCAGTCTGCCATACTCAAAATCAAGATTATGCATGCCATGTGGATCGGGCCCTGCTGTTTTCATGAAGAGAACGATAATGTTAGTTAAAACTTTTTTACCACACGATACGAACAATGCAGGTCGTGTCCAAAAGCACGACAACATCGGTGAATATGAGCATCGTGTATATAAGTATTGTAAATATGTGCCAAGTGCAGATCTCGACCCCCCACTTGATGCGGACTCCCTGCTGTTGGGATTTGAACATGGCGACTGCCATACCGCCTCTTGGCTGATCGGAGAGGCCTATTGTGGAATCTCTCTGCCATCAGATGTCCATGTGATGGGGGGTGAACATACATTATGTTTTCCAACAATGAAACAAGGTGGACCGTGCATGAAAGCCGACAAATGGTGGCGTCGATTCGTCCTCTACTGGACTAATCGATGGAACGTGAGTCAATGAATCACAAACCCACCACACAACTAATAGGTGAATCAGGAGCATGAAGCGAGTGAGAGTGGCGAGTTCTTGCGTGACTGGCTTTCCCTACATGACTTTTGGATAGTGTCTGTCTCAATATGAGATACGAGGTTGTGTCTACTTGAAATGTTGTAGAACTTGCAAAAGAACACAAAGGTCGCGATCGATTAGCATTGCTTTCTACTCACTCGCAAGAAGAGCACATGCGAGACTTGGTTTTCAACAATAGCAGGTATGTAACGCGGAAGTTGGGACTTAGCGTCGAAAGGTCTCGGCGACCTTAGAAAAGTTCGCATTGTAAAACTGAATGACCATCCTCCTCGTCGAAGTGGTCTTTCCTTGCCCGAGTCGTCATGGCTCGCCTCGCCCTTTCGAAGCTACGTTGTTGTTTTCTATAGACTTATGATTTGTTAATTATTCATAATAATTTATGTATTTCTTTAGAAAGAACGGTGGAGGCTTCGTGACCGTAATATCTGTCAAGATACTCGATGGTATTTGATTTCTAGTGCTTGCTTCACACGTTTGCATCAAACTTGACGCGACCTCATGGTGTCGGTTGTGGAGCATTGTCCATGGACTGTCGCAATGAGGTAATGATTACGACAGTCCATCTTGACTGTAACATTTAGGTTCTCTTTCAAAATTTTGTTGTGTTACATTCCTCCCCCTTCAGCTATGAATCGTCCTCGATTCGGTTCTATCTTTTGAGAAGAAGTGGTTTTGCACACGGCCCTCCATCTTTGATGATAAAAGCATCAGTCCATGGAGAGGATAACATCGTGATTTGGCACATTTCAAAGTTCAGAGATCGTTTGGCTTTCAAAGACAAAAGACAGTGGCCACACTTCCTCCCCCCTTACATGAAGCGACCACGCGACAGCTGCCCAAGCGTCCCTGTGACCGGCTGTCAGGAGTAAGCCAAAGATCAGCCCAAGGGCTAGTGCCGTTATTCTCTGAAGGGGACTCGTGCCGGGGTGGTACCCCCGAGGGCACGCTTGTTCCAATGGGCAGCCAGTTCCTCCCAGTACTGCGCAAGTACCGCAGTTGGCACTCGCGACTACGGCTTTCAAGTGTTGTGGTTAGGTCCACAACCGGCCCAGTGGATTAGGTACTCCTTAACCACTCGTGCGTGTAAATTACTCTCACGGTGTTGGAGGATGCAGTGCACCTCACACTGGCCTTCCGCGGCGAGGAGAGCAAGAGGGGGTTGCTGAACACACCCGTCTGCTGTGTAGGATGCAAGGAGACTCACGTGAAAGGTATCATGGATACGCATGGCTGGTGGGAGGGCCAACTGATAGGCCATACTTCCCAGCTTCTATGTAATCGTGAAGGGTCCTAGCTGTTTTGGCAACATCTTTCATGCACCCGGCGTTTTTAGCCGTAAATTTTGCGTGCTCAAAAGCACACAATCTCCGATGGAGAACGTCAACTCACGACGTTTCTGGTCAGCAGAGGCCTTTTGGCGCTGTCGAGTCGCATACAAATGAGCCTTGGCATCCCGCCATAGGGTGTCCATTCGTTCGACAAAGGCTTGGGGGGAGGGCACCTGATCACCGTCGCCCCCGCAATTCACCATTGAAGCGGGTACCACCGGATGCCGACCGTGGTTGACAAAATATGGGGTAAATCAATTGATTCATTGACCGCATTGTTCACGGCAAAATCGACTGGGGAAAAAAAGTCGTCCCAGTCCTCCATTATTGGGTCGATGTACATGCGGAGCATCTACTCGAGTGTGCGGTTCATGCGCTCTATCTTCCCATTCGTTTGGGGATGAAATGCTAAGGACATACTTTGTCACGTTCCAAACCATTCTTGCAACACAAGCCAAAACTGGCTGGCGAAGCATGGATCACGGTCGAAGATGATGCGGCGGGGTAAGCCATGGTACTTGATGACACCATGAAAGAAAAGCCTCGCAATCTCTTTTGCAGTGACGCGAGTTGTTGTAGGCATGAAGTGGGCCATTCTTGTTGTCCACCACAACCAAGATGGCAACGTGGCCTTTCTTGGTCTCCGGGAGTCCCATGATGAAATCCACGGCCACCGACTCCCATAGATTGTCGGGAAGCTGTTGAGGTTGGAGGAGCCTTGCAAGTGCCTTGTTCAAAGTCTTGTTACAAAGGCACAGATCACACAACATACAGTACTTCCTGATGTCAGTGCTCCACCCTGGCCACCAATACTGTTGAGCCAGAGCATGTCGAGTCTTTTTAGATCCGACGTGACCTGAGGAAGGAAGATTATGAAACTCAAACATGATCTCTTGTTGTAAGTTGACATTGGGGACCACCAGTTACTCGCCATGCCAGTACAACCCTGCAGCCTCCATGAGGCCATGGCGTTCAATATTCTTTGGCTCAACGAACCAGGGGTCCATAGTGTAGCCCATTCAAATGCAATTTTTGAAAGGGTTTACACTAACCAATGGTCGTGGGGGTAGGCGGAGTGGGTTTGTGTGTAATGTTGTATCCGCCGCAATGGCGGCAAAGTGGTGGTTTGTGATCTCATCATTGCTCAGCATGAGGCTCATGTGTGTTGGGTTTTGGCTCAATGGGTCTGCCATGTTAGCCCGCCCTGGTTTGTACGGCTAGGTGAATGTGAAGCGACTCAAGTATTCACTCCACCGTGCCTGTCAACGTGAAAGGTTTGGTTGCGTCTGGAAGTACGTGAGAGGATTGTGGTCTGTGACCATCGTGATTTTTCCCTCGGCACCTTCAAGATAGCATCGCCATACTTTGAAAGCATGCACGACTGCCAGCAGAACCTGATCCCCAGTGGTGTACCTGGTCTCTGTATCTAAGAGCTTGTAGCTCTCGTAGGCAACAGGGTGGCCGTCTTGCATGAGCACAGCTCCCAACCCTGTAATTGATGCATCACTGCATACCTCCCACGGCTTTTTTGGATCTGGGAGTGCAAGTACCAGTGCCAAGATAAGCATTGTCTTCACATCCTCAAAAGCCTCAGTGCATTTTGCTGACCAAACCCAAGTTCTTGCCTTCCGGGTCAGGGCAGTGAGAGGGCTCACCAACGTGGAGTAGCCTCTCATAAACCGTCGGAAGTAATTTGCAAGTCCAAGGAAGGAGCGGAGCTGACCGACGTACTTGGGTTGAGGCCATTCTTTCACGACCTTCAACTTACAAGGGTCCACCCGGATCACCTTGCCACTAATGACGTGGCCAAGGTACTCCAACTCTGACTGCGCAAACTTGCACTTACTTCTCTTGGCAGAAAAGCAGTTCTTGCGAAGAATCTCAAGCACCATTCTGAGGTGTCACTCATGTTCTTTGTGGTTCTTAAAGAAGATGAGGATGTCGTCAAGATACACCAGCACCGACTTGCCAAGGTGTTCCTTGAAGATGTTTTTCATCACTGCTAGGAATGTTGCAGGCGCGTTCGTTAGTCCAAAACAGAGGACCCGAAACTGGTAGTGTCCGAGATGAGTTCTGAATGCCATTGTGGATACATCCTCCTCCGTGATCCAAATTTGATTGTAGCCATGTGGTAGATCCAGAGGCGTGAAGACTTTCGCTCCTTGAAGCTGGTCAAATAGGTCCTTGATGCGCGAGAGTGGGTATCACTTTTTCACAGTGAGTTTGTTCAACGCCCGGTAGTCTATGCACATCCTCAAACCTCCATCTTTTTTGTTCACAAAGAGGATGGGAGCCTTGAATGGGGACGAACTTGGTTCAATCTAGTCTTTTTTTTGGTACTCCTTGATTTGTGTTTTGGCTTCTTGTTTTTGTGCTTGACTTAAATGATGCATCGATCGAAAGGGGGACACAGCCCCCTGTTCTAGCGGGATGGTGTGACCGACCGCACGCCTGGGTGGCAACCCATCTGGTGGAGGTTCAAACACATCTGAGAATTTGGAGAGGATTGTGGCAACTCTTGAGGGTACGTCACCCTCCACCTCATTATCAACTTTCTTTAGGGTTGCAAGGAAACACCGACAGTCCTGCCTTAGCCAACGTTTCACTTGGAGTGTTGTGAGGCTGGCTTGGGATAGGGCTTCAGGACGCTGAATATGGGGAATTGGAGATAAAGTGATATTTCGGCGTCCACTACAGATTCATAACGTCTTTGAGGTGAAGCACATAAGCTTTTTGTGGCTCACCAGCCATGGATCCCCTAGCACAACATCGAAGGGGTCCATGAGGTCCAACACCGTTAGGCAAACATTGGTTGTCAATCCGGGCAACATGAGTCATGTTGTACACTCTGCGATCACCGACACCTCCCTATTATCACCGAGAATCACATTGCCGGTACCAGCAGTGTACTTCAATTGCCACGTGCACACAAATGCTCCACTCACAAAGGAGTCATCTACTCCGGTATCAGCAAGGATACGTGCTGGAGCACCTGCTAGCTTGCCATCAAGCTACATGGTCATGCTTGGCTCAGACTTGCATAAGGAAAGACTTGATGGGGGCTTGCCCTCCAAGTGGTAAATGCGATAAGCATGAGTGCTTCTTTGTAGCTCCATCATACCATCCATCTATTCCCATATGGGGTGTCCTTTTGTGAACAAGGCCAAAAGCTTCCATCCTTTGAAGCCTGACATGTTCATCGCTGGACCGACACGTACGGCAAACGTGATTGATGTTATAGAATTCCTTGTGTGAGCCTCATGTGCATCTCCCAAAGCAAATAGCCAAGTTTCCTTTGTAGCAACAACCAAACATGTACGGTTTTCCAGGTTTTCCTTGGTTGCATACACAAATGGACATGAGCGATCATGGAAGAGGGACTCAGGCCTCATGAATGGTACATAGATTGTTGAGAAACACTGTGCTGAAAGAAACTCAAAGTTTTTGAGATCATCATCACAAAACATGAGCATTCTACCCTTGTCCTATCCATGATTCACAGCAACCCCAAATAGCAGTCCACTCGGCTACTGGGGATCCTCAAAATCTTGCTCATGACCATGCTAGGGGCGAGGAGCGCATCCAGCTGCTCCTCCCTCAAAATCCAGATCCTCCTCATGAGAGCGTCCGTGTCCACTCTGGCCACCGTGTGCACCAGGACATTGCATAGCTATAAAGGCCTGGCCCTGGCGTTTTCCCCCCTGAGGGCGCCCCTTGCCTGCTGGGGCATTTCCATGGCCCTGGCGCTGTCCACCTTGCTGCTGGCCACCACCATGGAAGCGGTTCTGACTTCCGCCATTTGGGCGCTGCTGGCCACCGCCATTACGCCAACCTGGCTCGTGGTGCTGCTGCCCGTGCTGCTGTCCCAGTTACTGCTGTGACTGTTGTTCGCGATGACGACAGTCGTTTCCGATACTTCCAGCCTTATTATAGATCCTGTAGATGACAATGCTGCGGGTTGTGTTCTCTCCATCATCACGGCAAAACTTCTTTGACGGCTCCAACGCAGCGTCTGCAGAGCGCTTTGCGGCACCGCCTGTTGGAATTGGTGTCCTACGTGCAGTGCGGCTCTCGCACGCATCGCAATCCCAAAGGCTGGAGTTCATCTTGTAGACCTTGCAAACGCGTGTCACAAGAGCCCGTGGGCCCTCCCACTCCTTTCCGTCATCCTAGAGGTAGAAAACCAGAAGCTGCAGGCTGGCCAAACTAGTCAAAAAGAGGTCGATCTTGGCTTTTTTAGTCAGGTGATGCTTGTCCACCTTCTTTGCTGTCTCGAGAAAAGTATTCGCATACTTCTCCAGAGATATGCCTCCTTGCATATAAGCTTCCAACTCTTTCTTCGCCTACTGAGAGTCAGCGGGTTTGGAGAAGATCTCGTGCATGAGTGCGCAATACTCCTCCCAATTCGGGTCAGTTTGTAGCTGCTTCTCCTTGCAAATCTCTGTCAGCTTATCAAAGGGTTGAGGCTTGAGGAAGAGCATCCCTTGAGTACCCCACTCCTTCTTGTCCACCTAAGCAAGGTGTAGGTAGTGTTGGAGAATTTTGAGGAATGTGTTAGCGTGTCCCGTCCCATCGTAGCAATCCGCAGGCTCCAGTACCACGCGGCCGCTGGTCGCACCCATCCTTTGGGCGCGAGGTGGTTCATTTGCGACCCTCATCCGCGTCAGCTTGCGCTCGTTGAGCAGGTCCACCGAACGAGGCGTGGAGCACATTTTGAGCAGCCCGGCGTATATTATCGATGCTTCCACGCTCACGACGCTCAAAAATCTTCTCCACCTCATCTTTAGCTGCATGGCAAGCTGCTCCCACGGTCGCGTTTAGCACCACCCGCTGGTTTGTGGCTTCCTTTGTGCAAAGGGTCTCAAGTGCTTGCTCCGCCACCTTTGCCTTGTGCTCAACAGCTGCCAACTCGCGGACCATCTTCGCGTTTTCTTCATAGAGCCTCTCATTGAATCGTTGCGTTGTGAACACCCGTTCACAAAGACTGGCGCGTACCATGCCACCATCGTATGCCAGAGCACCCATGATGGTCATGGCAAGATCCATGTCTTCCACTTAGAGGCGGGTGCGAAACTTGTCAAGTTCGCCTTCGATGTTCAAGCGGCCGGCAGCACTGCCTAGTCCACGTTCTGCCACCATGACGCTTGGAGGGTTTGCCCGGTGGTCTCCCTCACCCTCAACGCGGGGAACAGCACGACCGCCTCCTTCAACACATTGAAACACTTGCTCCACATCTACTTCCTCCGCCATTTCCATCAATGCAGACTTTTCGGTCTCACTGCCTTTGCTGGCGGCATCCTGGGCCTCAGCTTCTTCATCGATGTCTTGCTTCGCCTCGATGACCACCTGATCCACTGGCTCGTCTGGGGACTCGTCCCCATGCTCGGCCTCGATGACCTCCTTGGAGTTGGCGACATTGGCTGCACCCTCTTGAGCAGCCTTCGAGCCTTCATTGGCCGGAGTACGTTGAGCATCGTGGCTAAAGTTGAGCTCAACGATCAACTTACGAGGTTGCCCAACGCCTTGTGGTTGGACTGTGTGGGCACCTTCGTTCTGTTGCTCATTGTTAGGAGCCTTTGGCGTCTTATCTCTTGGCGATGCCGGTCGAGATCTTCCCCCTTTTGCCACTGGCTCTCGGCCTGGCCTGGCGAGATGGCTCACCAGTGCCAACGTCCTACGACGCTCCTTGGACCCCATGGATGTTTGTTCATTCAAGCGGCGTGGACTGACGTTTGGAGGACGCCCCATAACCACAGAAAGTCCGGTCCCAAGGCCCGCCATTGCTTTCGCAAGGCCTCGCTATGGGTCGCCCTCTTCCCAACCTCCTTCCTTTGTGGTTTTTTTTTAAATAGGTGGAGGACACACTAGTAGTCAACGTGTGTCTGACTTCCAAACCTTTTTGGGAGGTGGGTGACGTTCTCAAAGCTTACCCTCCTTCACCTCGTAAGAGGTGGACCGAGGTAGCTTGGGAGGTTCCCTCCTTCACCCTCTTGAGCGGTGGGTCGAAGCTCTCAAAGTGTACCCTCCTTCACCTCGTTAGAGGCGGACCCAGGTGGCTTTGAGGAGTCCCTCCTTCACCATCTTGAGTGGTGGGCTGATATTCCCGAAGCATACCCTACTTCACCTCGTGAGAGGTGGACCGAGGTGGCTTTTGAGAATTCCTCCTTCACCCCTTTATTTCTTGTGGAAAGAGGTTGGTCGTTGCTAAGAGAAGAGATTTTTTTTTAAGGATGGAGCACTCCAGTTCTGAAAGTGGGATGTGAAAACTCTTACAATCCAAAGGAGAGCGAGAATTTCTTGAGAAATGGAATAGACACAGCCAAATAGCACAAGGACGGCCTCTCAATCATAAAATCAAGAAGCAAATAATTTTCTGAGTTAACAAAAAAACGGCTTGAAATTCGGAGGTCCGGGGGCCAAGATATGGCTCCTCCCTTCTCCTTTTCACCGAGGAACCCGGGGCTGACTTGGAAATCGCTGTGGCCGTGGAGAAAAACAGGAATTCGGCCTTGGAAGCTTGATCACACCCAATTCGCCCTTGAATGTCTCCCTTGCCGTTGTAGAAGCTCCTGGCCACGCAAGCAGCTGGTCTAGCAATCCCCTACGTTGCCCTGCCTCCTCTCGTCAGCCTCTCCTCACGTCAAAATGGATAGTGGCGCGACTTCGCGGTTGGACGAGGTGAGGATGAGAGGGGAGAGAGAGAGAGAGAGAAAGAGAGAGAGAGAGAGAGAGAGAGAGAGAGAGAGAGAGAGAGAGGGAGGTTTTGTGAGGGTGGAGTAGCTGGGGTGAAGTAGGTCCTCCAAGGTTGGGAGGGTGAGAGTGAGCGAGTGGTGGATGTGGAGTAAAGGTGCGGGTAGCGTTCCGCCAGGGCAACTGTGAAGTGCGTCTGTTACTCGTCGATGGGCACACTTCTCCCCGTGCAACATGACGGAGTGCACGAAGGGATGAGGACGAGCAGTGAGGTCACCAATCGTTCTGGTACCCAATGTAATGCGAAAGTTAGGACTCTGCGTCGAAAGGTCTGAGCAGGCTCGGAAAAGTGCGCATTGCAAAACTGAATGACCATCCTCCTCGTCGGAGTGGTCTTTCCTTGCCCGAGTCGTCATGGCTCGTCTCGCCCTTTTGAAGCTACATTGTTGCTTCTTTATAAAATTATGATTTGTTAATTATTTATAATTATTTATGTATTTCTTGAGAAAGAACGGTGGAAGCTTCCTGGCCGTAATATCTGTCGAGATACTCGATGGGATTCGATTTCCTATGCTTACTTCACGCGTTTGCATCAAACTTGACACGACCTTATGGTGTCGGTCGAGGGACAGTGTCCATGGACTGTCGCAATCACGACAGTCCATCTTGACTGTAAAACTTAGGTTCTGTGCGAAATTTTCGTTGTGTTACAAGGTCTAAGTTTATGAGCGGCTTGAAAATACGCATAAACTAGACATGAAAATGCAAATTCAACATTTCAAATATACTAACATTCAAAGCAGGCACCTAAAGACACCTCAAGTCCATGCGAGTTCCAAACCAAGCATTTTGCATATATTTGCCCACAATCGCATCTCAAACCGCACCCACTATACCTTACAACATTGAGGTGCGCGATATCCACCAGTTCTGCACCTACACACGAGTGTTCGACTACCATTCAGACATAATACGGACTCAAGCTGGGTCCGGTTTTGGATATTTTACTCTGCCCTGCTCAATGATCAAAAATCCGTCAGAATGCGATGCAGATATTTTATTTTCAGCCCATGTCGGCGCGTTCGCCTTCGTTTTCTTCCACCTTCGACGAGGCCCGTCCTGGATGCCGGAAAGTCGCAACTGGCCCATTTCGTTCCGACGAACACTGGGCGTGCTTTTATCGTCGGTTTCCCTGTGAAAGACGATCTATAGTATCACAGCCTAATATCAAATCGCGGGGTACTGCTGCCGTGTATCGAAAAAAACGAGTGAAGCGACATCTTGTCCTAAACGATAGACTGGCACTACCGCCGATTTTGTCTTTCATTACGCGAATTGCGTCCGATACGATTGGGTGATTGTGAGAGTATTCATGAATGACCCCAAGAAGCCGAAGATGCGAAGAACACGCCGCACCACGCAAGGACAACCATGTATACTCGCTCAATCTGTATCCCGATTTGCAATCACAATACGGATAACTGCATGTGCTTATGAGCTGTTAACGACCTGCAAGGATCTCATAGATTGCCTCGCACTAATTTGGTGTGTCGAATGATGTCATGGCCAGTCAGTCGGAACTGTCGTTCCCAACGCGGCCGAACTGTTCACAACGGCAACAATGGGTTTGAAGCGCAAAAACAATCGTGAGAAAAGCTTGACCGGAGGTGGGAACGGGTAAACATTGATGAATATGGGTGAAACCACTTGACTCACCCTCGCTAGTCCGCCGCGTTCCCAGTTGCCTGGCGTTACGTCGGATGTAGAGGACAAAGATTATACAATTTTTTAGGTGGATGAACTGGGCGGAATCTTGCTCACCCATGCCCACATGCGGCAATTCATAACCCAAATGCCACCTGCATAAGTGGGAAGATAATTATTCTTCGATAAATTATTGTATTCAAGTAATTTTTTTGCTGAATTTTCATAGATCTGTTTCGGTCTACACAACCTTTGAGGTATCGCGAATGCACAATGAAATCGTGTTCTATTTTAGAGAATTTCACACAAGCTCTATTTAAATAAATTGAACACCTCATGAATTTTCAAAAACGAACTATGTGTGCAATTCCTACAATCATTAACCGCACAGATTCATTTCGTTGTAAGATATCTTGTTTGGGTGGGGTACTGCCACCTGGGAGGTATATGAAAGAATGTGTAAGTAACATAACAAAATTAGTGGACTAAAATCTTTCCAATGAGCCAAAATCATATTCACACTAATCAATCAATCAATGGCGAAGGTTTCTGAAATATTTTGTGTAACCATGTGAGATGTGGGCAGTATTGTAGCCGAAGGTCCCCTTGAAAACTCAGAGTTGATTCTAGCATAGAGGTGTGATGCCATGTACCCTCTATTACCACACGCCAACCTCCAACACTACCAATTCCATCATCGTTGACCGATGATGGAGTTGATGGACCCAAACGTTTTAAGACTAAATCTAACACATACATACCCTTCTTCTCATTGGTCATCATTCGCAAACCTCCTTTCCTATGATTTAATGCCCCTCTGCTTGCATCTTCTACCTGTTCATGGATAACAACAAAAAAACAGAACCTCTCACATGAAGGAGTTTTATCTCTGTACATTGGAGGAAGTTGCCACTCGAAGTGATGGCCAGCCCCCCTCCCAAATTTTTTGTTCATTTTCTTCACACCCACACAACCCGCGTAGACATCTTTGAATAGAAGACATAATTGACAAAAGTCATTACATTATTTTCACAATATGTAGCCATCCACAAGCCCCATTACAAGTAAGAATTTTTTCATTTAAATCTCACCATTGATGGTGCAACCTCAGTATCAAAAGAGGCACGTAGTTTTTTTACACAACTCTAAATGTCTCAAGGGGACTATGACTATGATATGTATTCTTTCAATTCAAAATGAAGTCATGTTCTTGTTTTCATTCCGTTTTTCTATGAACTTGCATACCATTGGATAATTGAGCGGTGTAGTTCTTTCTCGTTGTGAGAAAGTTTATTGTACCATTAATAACAACCCAATGATCATATCCATGCTCGTGGAAGTCCTAGACAATAACCTAGCAAGTGTAAAAATGCTCACAACTTGAACATCTACTCAAGTAAAATACAAACTCTTGAACTCAATCATGGCTGGTGTACTACTAGTTTTACATTTCTAAAGCTTATCGATGCATAAATTGTCCAATGTGTAGTTGTTTAATTTATCTAAATAAAGTGATAGGCATTACTAGAATGTTTTCATTTGTGAGGATTCAAACTGGGTCTCACTTTGTGGAATGTATGAATGCATCACACCTAGTTTGAATATCCACATCAATAGACAAAAGAGTGTCATTATTCTACCATGTAGCAAACCACATCCAAAAACGCCGAAGTATAATGAGGTGAGTTGTTTCAACTTATGAATGGACATGAAACCATTGACATCATCAATGTTGTTGATTTAGATTATTCACACTTTAGACGTGGTTGCATTCAAACATTAATGTGTACACAACTATTAAAGAGACAACTCAATCTACCTTGAATTGTTACATTTAAATGGAAAAAAAATTAGGTCGTGCCATGCCAAAAAACCTTTACAAGGAAATATGGAACAAGGACAGAAGTTTCAATGTCATCAAAGTCCTACAAAACAAGGAAACAATTGTGAAAATGAAGCTTTTGGTTACCCGTTTCTGTTAGCGTAATGTGTGGGAGTGAACGTTGAATAATTGCAATGGTTTTCAGCTTAAAATGCTTCATTGAAGTAATTTAGGAAAAATTGACTTCATCCCATGATGTATAAGTTGGTCTAATTCTTATTATTTCAATTTTTGTATCTCATTCATTTTTATCCTTTTAACGTAGCATTTCTCACCTAGCTTATAAGGTAAAATGGCAACCCCCTTATCCTTACCTTGTGTGAGGGGAGACCTAAAACACATTGCACAAAAGCACCAAATTTGTGAAATTATTTGAGGAGATAAATGTAAGGCAAAATGATTCAGGGATCCATTCGTTCTCATCTCCTGAGAGTGCATTAGTTTCACATCTTTACAACACATCCCATCATGTGGTGGAAAACAACAACAATTCGAATGAAAACTCCATGACACCAAACAAGATGATGACACAAATAGAATGTTTCACTGAGTTTTTTTCAATAAAATCAAAGGAAGAACAAAGAAGAGGTCTACACATAAAAGTAAGAAATGCCTGATACGGATCACTGAGACATTGCGTGATGAGTTGACCACCAAGAGAAGAGTTATGAACATTAGAGGGAGAAGAACGGCAAGGTTAATGCTTTCAACGTCATCAACACAAGAGACGGTCAAGAGGCGATTGGCATTAGTCCGAGAGGTAATGGAAACTTTTGAGATCGAGATTTCCCCATATTCCATAGTTTCACATAACATAATCATCGCTTGGGAAAAAAAATGACGTGGAAACGACTAAGAAAAGAAAGGAAAGATATAATGAAGGGTCAAATCATCCTCCTTACCTCCTTAGGTTATCAAGCCAATGAAAACTCTTCCTACATAGATACGTTTTATAATGGAGATGGAGTGCGACAGTTAGCTACATGTTTTATATTTTAACCAAGAAGAGAACATACAATGTTTGAGGTAGCGTTTGTCAGCTTAATCAAGTCATATCCCTCCATGGTTATGACTATACCTAGGCACGAGCACATGAAGATACTTGACCTTACCACACTAAAGATGTTAAATGGCATCACAAAGAATGTTGAATCTCCACGTAAATTATTTTGCAGTTTTTTCATGCATTTGAACATCCCAATTACGGTTATGTTCTTGTTCAATTCATTAAAACTTGGCATGTTTTGGTTACATAATGTCCACTTACTTTTTTGGCTTGTGCTTTGTGTGAAAATTACTTTCATTGTTTGTGGATATGCGAATGAAGAATGAGTCAAGGATCACAATGTGCATTGATTATTTTGGTACATCTTCCTCATTTCTAACAATGTTGTACATTCAAACAATGGGAATCATGCAGCTTAGTACAGCCATGCACGTCACCTTGGGTGCTTTTATCTTTGAGATCATCTCATTATGCAATCATATTCAGTAGCTTTATCATCCCAACCATTGGATAATGCTCGTTGTAAATGACAAAGTGTACGAAATGTATGAGCACAATCGCATTCATCAACCTTATAAAACGTACATCTCTATTGAGCATTAGGCTTTCCATGGAATCATATTGTGTGTTAATGTGAAATTGCGTCATGTTGACATGTGACTAAAGTGCATAGTTCATCCCACAAAGCCATGTTGTAGTAACTTGTATAGAGTAGGGATAAAAAATTATTCTTAGGTCGGTAAGATAGAGATTAAATCTAGTGATGAATTGCTTAGTATGGGAGCATGTTGAGGAGAATTGTGAGGTCAACCATGACATTGAAGCAAGGTAAGTTTATCAAGGTTATGATTGCACAAAGAACTCGTTTGAAAACCTAGCTATGAAACGTGACATGAAAAATCATTTCATAGGTTTGTTAATGCAAAGCAATGGCAATGGAAAGCAATGTAATGGCAAATGATCATACACGCATTGAAAACCAATGAATCGGGGTATAACTGGAGACACTACTTGAAACATAGTTGAATGAGGGATAGTGTCAAAGTTTAACAAAACCTAGGAGATTCTTAAGCGTGAGGGTTAGGATATGGTTTTTACCCTCGAAGAAATATTGTTACTAAAATTGATCCTAAAGACAAAAGCCATCCACGAATTATTGACATGTTGAGAGCCTTTGTCTCAAAATCAAGAAGCCATAGAACATTGCATGCCCTGTTAGAACAACCATGGGCAACCACATGGTCGAAGCATCCCAAGGGTTTTAAAACTGAAGTTTTTATCGCATGCTAATGTGTGACGCAAGCTTACATAAAGGTCGTGTTAGGGTCCGTACAAATTGAAGTACTATGGAATGGGTTTATGATGAATCAAGTTTCACTTGTAGGTCATTCACGTCCTGGCCTCATGATGAAATGATCTGGTGACACCATAATTGACAATTCAAAACATAAGATAAGTGTGTGAGTCAAACATTGAATCCATTGTACAATTCATTGTTATTGGGTGAAAAATAATGAAACATGACTTCAAGCTTTATAAGAATATTAATACAAGTGTGAATGGACTCATCACGTTCATAATTAATAGAAGCCTACAACTTGCATTAATGGGAATGTTCCTCTTGAAAAATTCCAAATTGAATGTTGAATTTTGTAGTTCCAAAACAAAATACAACCAAGAAGAAGACAAACAAAAAAGAGAGTGAATTTGACTTGAAACATGCCCATGATATGAGGACTAGAAGCACAAATGAGCTCATAATGTGAGAAGTTGGCAAAAGAACGGAAAAATTGAAATTTTTTCCATAGACACACATGAGTAAGTTTTGCAAGAAGTTAGAAAAGTGGAAAAATCTATTCCAAAGGTTGGATGATGTGTTTTGAATGGGTTGAGTTTTTGCATGATAACAGTAGTGTTGTGTGCTTAATGGAAAAGGAATGTGTGAGAAGCATATGACCATCAAAATCGAGAGTAGGATGACTCTACAAAAGTATGCATTCTAAAATTCACGTACATCATGAGCCAAAAAAAGAACATTTTCTGCTATGAAACGGTTGAAACTAACAAATAAATCATATCGGGTGAGAGAAAAAATGGTGAATCAGGCAAAGAGACATCACACACAAGATGCAAAAGCTCACAAAATCAAGACCATATCATTTTTTCATAATATTTGATGTGTTACCAAAAAAACATCCTTCACTTTTTAAAATGAAGAAAATATGACGGCTCCATTTGATCAGAAGCTTATTAATGGAGAATTCAACAATGTAATGAAAGAGGCAGAGAACGAACAAAATGTAAGAATAATGCCAAAAAACGATGCCCTTTTTTGGTGCACATTTAATGCAAAGCATTCAAATGTGATGACTCATGGTGAATTTCCATTCTTCAATCTTATTGTTCTTCATGAGAGGAAAATCCAATGAAGCTTCCCGAAGGGATCCATTTGATGCACATCTGTGAGTTATAGGCCCCATTCCCGAACTCACACTTATTTGAGTGGTTGTAGGATGAATCTAAGGAGGCAAAGGCATTTGGGCAATGAATGATGTTGGTAGGATGTGATGTATAGAATTTGAAATAGTCATGGATTTTAAGCTAAAAAAAAGTGCGAGTGATTGATACTTTTCTTCGATCAATTTTAATAGGACTGGAGAAGGTGAGGATGGGATATTGCAAGGAAGTGAAGATTGTTGACATAGTGGATATGTTTTAAACATTAGTGATTGTTTGAGAGTGATGTGACTTCTTGTATGAGGTCCCATTTAATGATTGGAAGGGGCATCACTTTTGATTTGTACTATGATGGAAGAGATAAAAACTATGAGGTGAATAGGGCGCCATGGAAACGTCATCCTTGTCCCCTATAAAATGAAATGTTTGAATATGTGACTTACAATCTTGACAAGAATGTTTTCTATTTACGTTGTACGACCCAATGTGGAGTACTTTGCCTTGAAGTAAAGTTTTAGAGAATGTGTCAAAAATGTCTCTATCATAGAAATACTGAAAATGTACACATGAGACATAGGGAAACTTCACTTTAGGAAACATTGTTAAAAGATGAATAGAAAATAAGTGGTACTAAGGGAACGCGTGGTTGAATGTGGGAAATAGTAAGAAAAAGTAAAAGGAAAAGCAATTTTTTGGAGACTTATATTCATTGTAGGGAAAATATTCTAACAACAAAATGATAGAACAAAAAAGGGAAATATGTTTTTTAGGTGAATTCTCACTTCTTATGTTTTTGGTCTTAGTTATTTATGAAAGGTAAAATGCTAGATTGGATGAAGTATTTCACTATGTTTGATTTTGTAGTTTTTGTTCTTATAACACTATGTCCTTACTAATTGATAAGCTAGTTTAATCAAAACCTATCGGACACATTGGAAGGTAGGGCTTGCAAATGGATAAGTAGCAACTATCATGAAGGTGTGTTACATTTAATTGATGGCCAAGGAAGATATATCCGTTTTTTCTTGCCCACATCAACCTCTTAGTATCGGTAAAGGTGAAGTTTTGCAGTTGTAGCTTTTCATATAGCAAATCCTAACACCAGTTTTTCGGCATTATTGCCACGACTATGTATGTTTTCACTTCAAATTTAACTCCAACTAGAAAAGTTTTATTTCAAAACACAATTTATCCCATAAAAACCTCTATTTCTGTGGCACTTAAACATATTTGATATTTATGCCATGGCTAGAATTATAGTACCAAGAAAAATGTTGCATCGGTTGAAAATATTTGTTACTATTTATTTTCTTACAAATAGATATTGTACCTCGTGCAAATGTTTTTTTGTCAACTATTGATTTTGTTGCTACTTCGTTTTCTTCGTTGGTTTTTTTTATTATTCCCATGTTTTCCTGGTCTTTTGCTAGTTAAGCAAGAAAATAGGTATTTCTTTGACTATTATATGTTCCATATGGTGGAGCCCTTGATGTTCTTAGTTGTTTTTCAAAGTTATGCTAGTATTGTAGCTACTAAAATTATGTGAGATGTAGTTGATTCAACCAGTGGAAACATTGACAGATTTATTTATACGTATGTTTGTCTTAAAATCATAGTCCTTAGTGAGATGAATTTATGGTTAGGACAAAATAAATGACTGCTTTGATTATAGATACCTCTATAAAATTTCCTTTTCCCATGAGAATTCAAACTCCTGTCCCTATCTTGTGACTTTTGCTCTAAACAACATACCTCTTTACTTAGAAAACATGACATGAATTCAAACATGAATGTCACCTATTTTCCACCTTTGGCCTTAGAAAAGAAACTTTAGCATGAACCTTTACTATAATGCTTCAATCATGTCAAGATTTTATATCGCCCACCTATAAGTGTCCCGCCTTTCCTAGCCTTCAAGTTGATATGCATAACGTTGCATGAAATCATTTTTATGCAAAGTTGAATCGTAGCGTGGTAGTGCCACACCAACCGGTCAGAGGAGCCACGTAGCTTGAGCAAGGTCACCTTGAACTATGGGCGGTTGGACGAGATGGCTCGAGGTTCAGAGACCCTCAAGCACCGCAGTTTTGGCCTATTCAACCAATGATTCTATCCATTTTGCTACATTGGTATCAGAGCTCCAAGGCTCAAATACCACGTTGGGTTAAGCATAGATGCCCACGGGGTTCTCAATCCTAGCAGGGGGGAGTGTAGCGTGGCAATGCCATGCCGGCCGGTGGAAGGAGCCACGTGGCTTGAGTGGGGCCACCTGGGACAGTGGGCGGTTGAATGGTATGGGTTGAGGGTCACAGACTCTCAAGCACCACGGTTTTGGTCTAGTCGGCCAAGGAATTTGTTCAATCTGCTAGATAGATCATTTCTTCTTCAAGGTAAAAATGAAAAAAATGCAAAATGTTTGCTAACATAGTTTTATGCGAGAGGGAATTTTGCAAAACGTATTAGCATAAATTGAGCTATCAATGATAGTGAAAACATTTATGGATAAATGGAAAATAATTGGTTGAGCTTGGTTAATTACATGAAGCAACAGGAACGGATATTTGCTTCAACCATCATTACAAAACATGCGTTAGTTTACACCATGCATCTTCGAATAGGGTTTGACAGATAAAAAATGATGATTAATTTGTTTACAATAAAACTATTTTAATCCTTTGAAGCATCTTATGTAATCAATTTTCCAAATGAAAACCTAAAAGGAGCACCCTTGAGGGGTGAAAAAAATGAAGCACATCTAACATCTTTAGAGGAATAGTTTCAAGAGCTGGCCACCACAAAAAACTTGTTCATCTCAAAAAGAAGAAAAAGGATAGCAAAAACTGTCCACTTCAGTTCCATGGCCATGTTTGAAAGAGCTAAAAAAAACTTGTTTCACGTTTCCAATGCTTGATTTACGTAGGGCTTGTTGAGATAATACATAAGTTTAATTGACCAAGAAAGAATGTTCACTTAGCTTCCATGCATGTTCTTTCACAAAAGCATGGTTACATGCGTTCTTTAGGGTATAAATTATGGATGTTAAAGGTAATGCCTATATGCTTGAGATGCACATTGGTAGGGTTGTGTTTGTTCGGATGACGTGACACTTGATCCCTTTTGTATGTGTGCATCACAATATTTGGTTCTATTACATAACCTTAAAATGATAGTCGTATTCGTATGAATGTAGATATGAAATTTCATACCAACCAAAAGATTTACGTCTTACATAGCCATTATGATGACCCTATGCTAAAGCAGATTCCAATGTGTATGTAAGTCTTGCCCAAATCTGATCATTGTAAGTAAGGCTCCTGGTTATTTTTAAAAATAAAAGTACATGGAACAAGAATACATGTTATATAAGAAAATACATGAATTAGGACGGACTGTTCCACATAAGATTGTATAGTTTTGTACATGCTTCATAAGAGCTACATTAGTGCTTATGAAATGCACAAGGTCATATGTGAGGGATCGTAAAGTGTGCTTTAGGTGTTGATTTTCTGTAGTGGAGTTGATGCAAGTGACACATAAGAAACATTCCATGCATTCATTTGGAAGTAGAAATCTTATTGTTTTCCGCCCATGCTATAATGTAGAAAACGTTTACTAATGGTAGATTATATGCATTCATTTAGAAAGGCAGATCATGATAAAAAAATATTGATTTCAAGCACATCATTTGAAATAAGCGTGGCATGAAGCAATAACCTTCCAGGGGAGGAAATGAAATCATTTGCATTTCTGCATGTTTAACTGCCTTCATTGCCCTACTGTTTTCCTGAATGGATTTGTCCCACCCTTTTTCCTTCTGCCTATTCTTGCCTTCCTTCATTTGTTCTATCCTCTTCCTTACAACCACATTCCTTATACAATGTCTTGGACATTTTAATCCATACCCTTTATAATTATTTTCCCCCCTTCAACATTGACACGATTTTCCCACGTGGTCACTTTCCATGTGGAACAACTTTCATTAAAAGATTAGTCTCCATGCCGTTAAGTTTTCTACATACATTTTACCAAATATTTTATTGTCATAAATAGTGGAAAAAAGAAAGCAAACTCAAACTAGGACCTATGTTTTCTCACCTGAGCCAAGCATACTATAATGAATCTAATGTCAATATTGTCACCCATGTCAGGAACAAGAATACAATCACAAGGACATTATAAACACGATAGCATTATTATTGTACATGGATGTTCTGTGCCTTTCACCATCGTGTAAGTGGTGGTCCAATACCTTTGAGGAAGAGTACGTAGAAAGCTAATTAGGGCTCTTATGGAAGACAAGGAATGAGAATAAGGAGGATAAGGAGAAAGAGGATTTGAAAGAGGCACGGGTGGTTGAGACTTTGTAAATTTTTGCAATAGCATATAGACATTCTAACACAAAAATGATGTAGAAGAAATGAAAGACCTTGTGATGTTCAATTAAAAAAAACCTTGGAAAAGAATGGTGGGAGGAGTCGAGCCAAAAATACTTATGTGCGATATGTTGGCATTAGTGTAAAGTCAACCATTCAACTCCTTGTTTTATCCTATTTCCTTCGTGAAGGTGACTAGTTTTCACAGATGTACAACATCATTGATCAAAACATTGCCTCATAAATCCACCAGCACAGCAGTATTTGAGTGACTTTAGAGTTAATTAAAATTTGGTTGATGCGACTAAAGGGTTACATTGCACAAATGCAAGGCAAGGGTGAGAGCAATGATGTGGTAGTAAAAGAGAATTGATAAATAATTACTTGTGTAGTTTACTGACAAAAAGTGTTAGCCAAGGTAGCTATGTTTGATTTTGGAGGGATAAAACAATAGCAGGAGAACTTGTATAAAGTTCTAGCAACTAAGAAAGCAAAAATGATCATACTTTTGCCACTTCTAGTTAAATTTGGGTGCAATGTTTGAAGGTGAAATACATTACCTACATTTTTGCTATTATGAGCTATTCCTTGTGTCATTCACATGTGGTTGATTTGATTTGTAAGTGATTTAGACTTTCCTTTTGGTTACTAGGACTAATTATCACGTAAAATCTTTGGGATTTTGATAATGTTTCCCTAAAAAATCTTCTTCAAGTATGGAGCATCTTGTAAAACATTTGAAACAAAATCTTTAAGGCTAAATTGGTTCACCTCGTTTGGGATGAAGGAGGGTCTGCTTTAAGATATCTTTTCCATTATTCAAGAGGGTGAATGAGGAAAACTCCAAAGCAACCTTTGTCCATCTTCGATGAGGGAAGGACGGACATTTGAAGGCTACTTTTGTCCACCTTTCCTGAGGTGAAAGAGGGTCTGCTTTGAGAGCCTTATGCTACCTCTCCAAAAGGGATTTATGTGGTGAAAACCTTGATTGATAATGAGGTTCCTCAGATGAGCAAACACCCAAAGGTTGTAAGTTGCGACATAGGATGTTGGCATTGTCCAACCATCTAACCAAGTTACATCTTGTGTCAATGGTTGAAGGGGAAAACATGAACTATCATTCTAAAGAGACAAAATGCCAAATGATGTCAAAGACAGCCAACAAGATGAAAGAGGCTATAAAGTCAAACGTGAAGGAGTGTGATAACCATGCAAGATTATCATCAAGCTAAAGTACGCAAGGCATGCCTAATGTTCCCAACCTGAAGAGGGCCCCTTAGACCGGTGAACATGGGGATATTTCTTATGATTTTCTAGTTGAGAAAGTGGCCATCAAGGTCCAACAAGACAAACATGATGATGTTTATACTAGCAATGTTGACAATGAGGGTGGAGAGGACAGTAAATCTGCATCAATGCATATTCTTGACAAGGAAATCATTATGAAGCGTGTATCTCAACTTGTTCGTGAGGCTTTTAAACTACCCCTTCAGGTGAGATAAGGGAAGCCAAAAATCAAACCCTGTAAGTAGTGTGGTGGCGGAATGTGCACTTAGCGTCGCATGCTGCATGAACATAGAGAAATGACCAAACAAGATTTTTTCTTGCACATCACCAGAAAGAAGGATCAATCCATGAACATCATGGGCATGCTAGTGTAGAATGGTGCCATAGTGTTCAATGAAATACCTATAAGGAAGAGTATGTAGTGAAATAGTTTGGGTGCACGTGGAAGTCTAGAAATTGCACCAAAAAGGATGAGGAAAAAGATGAGTGAAAGGAGGCAAAGGAGAATGAGACCCCATTAGTTCATGCAAAAGCATTTAGACATATTTTGACACATGAATGATGTAGAAGACATGATGTACCTTGTGAATCTCAATTAATAAGAATTTATGGGGAAAAAATAGAGGGAGGAGGCAAGCCAAAAATCTTCATTTGTGTTATGTTGGTATTAGGGCAAAGATAATCTTTTAGCTCCTTTTTTTATCCTCTTACCTTTGCGAAAGTTACTAGTTTGCATAGATGTACTTAATCATAGAACAAAAAAGTACCTCATGGCGGTACTCGCATAACAATACTTGAGTGACTTTTTGATGTATAAGAATTACGTTAATGCAACTCAAGGCAGAATAACACAAAGGCAAGGCGTGGTTGGGATTAACTATCTGCTAATAAGAAAAAACAAGGACTAATTATTTTTGATTCTGCCTTTTCATTTCTATATCTATAGGACTACAATTTCCCGAATGAAGCAATATTGTTTTTAATTTTTTTACTTGAACTTCTGAATTTATTAAATTTTTTCACACGCTATCGTTAATTTGTTTCCAACATTGTATCATTGAGACAATGGTAAAAATACGGAAACAAATACAAAAGAATGTTAAGAAAAAATCACGTTTATAAAAAACCATTACTTTTAGTTTCATGGCAAATACATAGGTTCAAAAACACATTTATTGAACACCAAGCTATATTTTAGCTTTAACGCTGAAATACAAGTGCGTATATGATGCATAAGTTACATCTCACATATCGGCATGGTTGTCTTTTGTGGAGATAGGGAGGTACAAATGATTGGTGAGTTTTCTACACAAGTCCCAATACCCATATTCATAATCATTGTTTTTGTAGAAGTGTTGAATTCAATAAATCCCTTTGACATTGTGCTGCGAGATCCATGGCTAGTGCGCCACAAACCCGATCTGATCTTCTTCTAGAAGATGTCAAGAAAATGCACGGAAAGAAGGAATATCAATTCATCTTTAATCCCCTTGATTAAATGCTCAATCGCAATCAAACTTCACAACACTCTCAAAAAAGAGACAATAGATGCAAGGCTGTTGCTATTTCTGTTTTTTGTAAGATTAACTTTTGAGGTGGATTGTCGAGTTAATTCCATTCTCAAAAAAACTTTTCCGAATTTCAAGTTTTATAGAACCTCCATTAGATACGTTACTACTTTAGCATGTGCTTAATCACATCGAATCCAAAGTGAATCGAAATAGGAAGAATCGTGAAGAGAAATCAAAGAATAGTAAAAAGAGAGCTACATGGACTTTAATTCTATTCCATTTCTTGCCCTCGTCCATTTCGTGAAAATCATGACAGAGGTGTGAGGATGGATGCAAATTCTTTAGCATAAAACACACTTAATATGAGAAACCACTTCTTGCTTTTGTGTGTAGAGGATTTGTTGCCCAAATGTTTGGGAAAAGAAGAATCTTAATTCATTGAACGATCAAAAGCATGGCACGAGTTCTAAGTTATTGTGGAGGATGTACCAAAAAGTGCATTCAAGATTTACCTAAGGTTGTATTTCCTCTTTCTTTATCTCACAATCGAACTTAAACTGTTAGAAGCAATGTTTAGCAAATTGTGAAGGAACCACTTCAACAATTTTGTTCTGGTGCATCTAGATGATAGGTCAATTTGTTTTAATAGTTTGAACAAATGCTAGCAACGGTTGACAATCCTTCAGATCATTTGGAGTTATAATTTCTTTTTATAAAATGGCAAGTTCAAATTTGTGCGGATTGAGGTGGAGTATCTATACCATATCCTCCTTGGTGAAGCGCTGTTGGTGGACTCTTTTGAGGTGATGTTCATGTAGCATTGTTCACAACCTCGACAAACTGGCTCACTCTACTATTTTGAGCACTTTGCAAACTAGTTTTTATAGTTTACGATTGGCCACCTTGGTTGGCCCCCTCACCACCCCAACTTGAAACTCTATTACATGGAGTCTGTTAGCAAGGCATACTAAAGAAATGAGGAGTGTGAGGTTATTGTTGATATTGGCACTAGGACTTGCACTCCCATATCGATGTCAACCTTTCGAGGTATCACATAATGCATTTGTTATAGGTTTAGAATTATATTGTTTGGAAGATGGCCACTTTGTTTCCTTAAAAGACTTGCAAGCTTTTAAATGAAATTAGTAGCTATATTTGAGAAGAAAAAGATCTAACGAAAGTTGTTCATGCTTGCAAGTCATCTTGTTGTGACTTTGAGGAAAAAGAAGAGCATATAAGTTTGGTCAGTAACCAAAATACCCTTGAATTTAGTTGTTCACACAAACTTCTAAAATATATCACCATAGTGGAGATTGTACTTGAGTTGATAGACATTCATGTAGAAAGAATGATGACATATTTGTGTGGCCCATTCCATGAATCCTGGCACGTTTCAAGTGGCTCATATGACAATCAACAAGCAGATCACTAGCCGACACTTTGGAGCACATGCGTTGATGAGAAAAATGGATTTGAACCAAATCCAACCACCCCCGTGATCTCGATGAGCATTAACGTTTTCCAAGAACAGAATTCAAGTATGTTTTCCATGGAACCTTGGGTTTTCAAGCTCAAGTGTACCATACGACATAGTATTTTAAGGTAAAGTGACTAGATTCCTAGTGTGAACATGTGTTCATTTTAAATGTAAAAAATACCCTTGAACACATATTAATTGGGTTCTATAAACCCAAATCATGTGGGAATGTTGGACAAATTAAAATGTTGCATGCTTTCATCGAGCATTGTTGGTGGACAAGTTGGAATACGGATTTTGATCAGTACTACATGATATTTGACCTCATTTTACACAATAAGAGCTTAAAAAATCCATGAGGAAGACGTCTTGAACATACCTAAATATTCACTTACACATAGATATGTAGTTCTATTTATTTCATCTTTCGACTTCTTGTGACCACATGCAACATGATTCCATCTTGGACGTTTTACATTGCACCACTATAATAGGTCAGTTCATGCTCAATTTGATTATGGTAACAAATAAAATGACGGCACAAGTGTTCCATATGGGTTTTTTTAAGTGCCATAGATTACCCCTTCATACCATCTTTCTGCAAGATCTTCTTTGTGTTAGTTAGTTTTGGCTCACAATAGTAGAACTAATCGGGACCTTGCAAAGTATATCAACAACATGTCATTCATAAAGAGATGAAACTGTGTTTTACTTTTATGATGGAACTAATGGGTTGACTAACTGTACCCCCTTCTTCCTTAAAAATAACTGGAATTCAGTATTGCCAACATCAATGGTAAACTTTTGGGGTGGCGTGGATTAGGTTCTCTTTACATCATGTTCGTCTGCACATGGCACATGAATGCTCATTGCTAGGTTATAGTTGTGCCAGCAAGCTTATGCAAAATAATGTTTTTGTTATCTATACTCTTGAGAAACTTTGGTATTGAGCACACCAAAGACTTATGACAAAGAATGTTGGGTGTATAAAAGAAAACTTCAAAGAATCCCTAAGTTACTTTTGAGTTATTTATATAATTTTACAAGTGGCTTACGATTTAGCCCTTCCACCAGGCATGCACATCCATGATATTCATGCAAGCCTCCTTGTAGTTCACTATTCACAATTGTTCATTCACTCAGAGCTTCTTGTTGTTCTGACCACAAAAGACTGGTTTTATTATTTTCATTTACTTATCAAAACACCTGGATGATGAAAGGTTGTTGGAAACTTTGTAGGATACGTTAAAAAAAAGGGCGGTTGGAACAGAAAGGGGAGGAAAGTAGCACTACATGTATTCAACAAAGAAAAGAATAATTGAAGGTCAAGACAATCTCTTTACTTTTTACGCGATTTTCTAAGGCTAGTTGAGCTGTTTGACGACAAAAAATAGGTAGTTACATCCACATTGATGTTCATGTGTCACAAACCACGACTTTCTCATATTGAACGTCCTTACAAATGAGGTGCACAAAACATGTTGCAACATTTCACCAATCTTTTTGTTTTTAGATAATACAATGATTTTGATACAATGGAAAAATTATTTTGTCTATGAAAAATCCAGAGACGTCTCTTGTAGTGGCGTAGCGTGTAGTGACAAATCACACCAGGAGGAGTGCTCTGTACGAAGATAACGGTCATTTGAAAACGTTTGGTTGTGTACACATGATTTTTCTGATTTTTCCATTGTGTCATCACTCTCATTGGCAATGCTCGTGTCACATTGTTCAATGATTATTGGAGATTTCCAATGCTCTAGTATGGGGAAAGGAGCCACATCATGTGTATTTAAACGTCATAACTTGTTTTCTCTTTACTTTTTAGTTTAGAATTCTTTATGCATTCTTTATCATTGTAGATTGTCTGAGATTTTTATTTTGTGGACGTCAGGATAATCGTGATAAATTTGTGTTGTTAGAAAGTAGTATGCATATTTTTCATTATGCGTTTAGTTCCCGGAAATTGTCGTTTGACTGATGTTGTGCAAGTGGGTAAGTTGAGTGTGATTTCAACCATTGCACGGGTATACGAGCTTCCCTCTTCTTTGAAATCTGTGTCACGAGGAGGTTTCCTCTTAAAGGCAATGATTTAAGCAATTGGGCGTCACCGTTTGGGTCCGATATCGTGCTTTCGGAATAGTAATGATTACTTTGATATTGACATGTGCTATTGAATTAAATGCGATCGTATTTGATTACCTTAAGCAATCAAAATTATTTCCTTGATTATTGTACCTTGCGAGCAACGAAATGAGATGTCGTCAGATGTGTGCGATCGGCATTTGTACCATGACGATCCCAATCGCACGCTGTAACCAGAATACTCGTCTACTCTGATATGGTTCAACCTACCGAATGGCACTACACAAAAGTGATATCTGTTCTTCTGATATTTTGTTTGGAGTGTCCTCGAGTCCAATGCGACGTCGTAGTAGGTGGTTTGATTTGCGATTGTCACGGAGGAAGTCGCGCGTCCTCGATGTCATCGATTTTTGCATGGACTTTCTATTTGCGGTCATCTACAGTTTGAGGACATTTCAAGACAACTTGAGGACATCGAATGGGGACCTCAAACGTTTGTTAATACTGAGCTGGCCTCTCCATTAAAAATAGACTGCTTGCGCACCACACGTGGTGTTTCCAGGTGCGGCGCGCCGTGTTTTCCATTCCCGAGCTGTCAAAGGAAGAGTAAACAGTCTTCAATCTTGACTGTATTGGCCGCAGGTGGGAATGGTTAATATGGGGCCGGTGTCACACCGAACGAACTCAAATCACCGCGGGAAGTGGCGGTGAGCTGAGTTCGTTTGTCCGATCAACTAGTTCGTCGCAAACAGTGTCGAACGTGCTCGATTTCCTCGATGGCGCACACTTTTCCGCGTGCGAGTTCATTTAGCTTAAGAGTGACACCATCCGCTCGCAAGTGGAATGCATATTTTGAAATTTGTTTTTTCCATTCTCGTCATGAGGTGACGTCGTGCATGCGATGACGTGGCTCACTTCAATGACGTCACTTTCCAAGTAAGGACAAGCAAATTGAGCCAGCAGCGGTTCGACCGACAACTTTTTTCCCGAAAATTCCGTGACCTTGGACAGTTGCGAGGAGTTGCTACACCTCGAGGGGTGAAGCAACTTTCTAGCAACTTGATGACGGCGCCCGGTAGTTCGCCCGTTTATCAAGTGGTGCGACTCGACAACATGGGTCAACGCAACCAGTCTCGCGTCAGAAACTTTCTGAAAGTTTTTGTCAGTGCCTACCCGCCGACGCGAGTTGCTATGGGCCCCGGTGTGACCGCAAATGCCCAACGACGACTTCCAATTCGTCTTTTTTCCGAGAGAGGGAACGCCGAACTCATCTCGGAGTTGCTACGAAGGGGTGTGACACCGGCCAAGGTGGATATGAGTGAACAATTTGGCTCACCCTCGCACGTTCGCGACGTTCCCTCTTGCCTAACTCTGTTTTGCGTGGAGGACGGAGGCCGATGCCCTTCTTCATGGTTTTGGTGCGTGGATGTCCCCCCTGACTCACTCACATGTGGCTCTATGCCACCGTCCATTCTCCGTGGACAGGTGGCGACGATAAACATAATAATCTATCTAACATGGAGGACCGAGGCCGAGGCTAATATGGGGTGCAAATCGTCGGATTGAAAGTCCACTCGCATGCATGTTTACGCACTTCGTTTGTGGGTGTCGCGCAACTTTGCTGAGGGCTGAGGATGGAAACCTCAAGATAGTAGTAGTAGCAAGGAAGGGGTGAAAAACGTAGGAGTGAAAATCCACTCGCATCCTTATTCATGCACTTTGGTCGTGGATGGGTCCGGGTGGCTGCACCAGAAGTGAGCAGAGGTCACCGACATCACCGCAGACTTTTTCTACATCATCACATCCATGGTACCAGACTTCGATTATTGCAGTGAGTAGCGTACTCATAGTGGGTGAAATGATAGGTTTCACCCACTCTAAAAAAAGGGAATTTCCAGGAACATTAATTACTGACGTCACGAAGTGAGTGAGTGAGATTGCCTCGCACACTCACCCCTTCCTAGCCACGGCCAGTGGCACTTGGCTAGTAGAGGAAGTCACTTCGTGCCTTCCTTAGGCACAAACTGAGTTAGCGAAACATTGACATTGGTTAAGGAACAACACAACAAAATTCAAAACCTGTTTTCACCTTTGTTACCTACCCATCGCTTGCAAATCGTGGGTTTGCACACCAGAAATGTCTGTCGCAAGCTGGTGTTAGTGGGTTGGCCGTCTTATGATGAGGGATTTTGCATGCACCAAATTCGTTTGCATGAACTGGGTTGGCATGAAAACCTACACTAGACAACGAAGACGAAACCTTGTCGGTGATTGAGTAAGCTCCCTTTTTATTAAAAGGTGGAGTTGACTTTCAAAGAAAATAAAAAAAACCACTATAACACGTCACAAAAATGCTCCCAAATCAATCATTGAAGGGGAAAAATTTTGCATCTAGCCACGGCCCGAGAGTCCACAATTGATTGCGTGGATGAAGTGGGTGGCATTTCTCACCCATTCCCATGTGCAGCCATGAGGATGACAAATGTTGAAGTACATCGAAGCACGGAATACAACCACAACTCTTCCTCGTCAGTTTAGGTTGATCCCCGATGTCCTTGAAATCGGTCATTCGGTTACTCAACGATCCATTTCAGTGATGACCGCAACTTCCTCATTACATGACTATAACCGTAAAATTGCCTAGATTGCGTAGCTCAACACTCGACATTGGTCCGTTTGAATAACCTCAAGGCTTCACTCCTCCAACAATTCTTGCGGCCCCCACACAAAAAAAGAATAACTAAATGGTATCTACCCAACAATCCCATCTCCACTAATCACGTGCGAATATCAAAAGTTGGAACCTCTACATGAAGTTTGTGTTCTAGAAGAGACGCCCAAAATATGAAAGGTTGCATTAGCCGTCTACTCGGCGATGAAGATTATTGCTCGACCACCCGCAATTTGTCGAATCCACATATCCTTCAACAAATTGTGCAACAAACTGATCGCAAGCACCTCACACCCAGGTTCACCCTTGGACTTTTAACGTGATTCATAGTAATGCACATAGCAAGCATAAGGGGTTTCAATTTCAAGAAATGAACATCATTGTCATTTCACTCTCTTCCTATTCCGCTTAAACATCTCTCCAAGTCACCTTTGGCTCACATTGAATCTGTACTGCCAAAATCGTTATTCTCCAAGAGACACAATTCAAAGTAAGTGCGATCAGTTGGACTAAGCAATATAGATGTAATGAGGAGAAAGGTGGTAGCTTCTTCCAAGTATGGCTAAAGTAGTGGGGAATGGCAAGAAGATGATAAAAATGTGTACTTTT
Organism: Penium margaritaceum; assembly: GCA_023375785.1. NCBI lineage: Eukaryota > Viridiplantae > Streptophyta > Zygnematophyceae > Desmidiales > Peniaceae > Penium > Penium margaritaceum. Next base: position 18,309 of record SZWC01003284.1, on the reverse strand, counting down.
GCCAAATATTGCCAAACTTGCACGTTTTGAAGTAAAAGACATCCCTTTTCAAACAAGCCCCTCTAAAAGTCATTTCCATTTTTCAAAATGAAAATAACTACGATTTATGTATGTATTACAATTTGGGGTCATTTGAACTCGAGATTTCGAAAAACGCTATTTTTGGATACAATATGCATGAGTTGAAAATGTTAATGTAGCAATTATTGTATTTGGAAAATTTCTTGTTCCTATTTTAATTCTTGTGTAAACTTTCAGAAATGAGGCAACATTTATTCTTAAATTAAATGATTACTTATGATCAATTTATGAATTTTAGAAATGTTTTTATTTACAGTTCTTCAATTTTAATGCATCATTTTATCATGTTAACGGTGTTGAACTTACATAAAAAAACTTAAGAGTACGTTAAGAAACAACATCTTCTAGAAAACAAATTTCTATAATTTCTTGAATTTATATATAGAAATGAGACATTTTGAATGTATGGTTTTAGCTCCAATTTGTCAACAATAATCAATTTCAGTTCATTCATTGCTTGGTGATGCAAATTTTTCATCTCACAAATATCCTTTAAACAGGAAATTCAATGATGAACAAATACCTTTATTAATTCAATTATGAGATCCATCACAAAAATGGTTACTTGCTCAAAATCATGATATTACCTGTTTGAGCCATAGTTTACTCGAGAGCAATAATTGTTAATTTGATTAAAAGAAGATGACCATGTTTGCTTGATTCTAACCAATCAAGCAAGGTAAGGTATCATCTTGCTTTGCCAACATTGCGAGTAATTGGTACTTTTTTTTGTCTAATATGAATGCATTCAATGAATTGTACACATGCTTCAAAGATGTTAGAAGATGTTTTTATGCAAAAAAATATCTTTCTTCCAAACATTATAAAACCTGTTATAATTGGGTTCTTAGACTATGAATTAAGCTAAGACTAGTTTGAATGCATCTTCAATGAAATAAAAAATGGTGCAAGTTTCTTCACAATTTCACGGCATGGAAATCTTAAATGTTCTTCATTCTTTATACTGAACAAGAATTGGGGTTGTTATGCAGATAGATTTTGTCATGTCATGTCCAATCTTTTGTTTTCTAAGGGAAATATTGGCGAGATCCTCAGTGCCTTAGCTGATGGGGTTGTTGAATGATGAATCAAGTGATAGTATGTAACTCATTTTATTATTCCTTGAAAAGGTTCAATTGATGTTGGAAGGTTCTGAACTAGATTTTTTGGAGTTGTGAGGGCGTTGATTGTGTTAGTGAGGAAGCATGCGTGGATGACATCCTCTTGTTCCTAGATGGTACATGTTGTAAGAGATGTTTTTGGAACGTTTTTTCACATTTTTGAGTTTTTGATGTAGGAAACTTGGAAGCATCGGAAGTGTGTATTTTGCTTGTCGCACACTTGTTTCGGAGCCACCCATCATATCTCCAATACTTTATGTTTTGAATCAAAGGAGTCACATGTCACTAAGTGCAATGATCAACATCTCCACTCATTCCAAGGAGGTGTAATCAGTGTATATTATGATAGAATATAGTGCCTTCACTACCTCATCATGTTGCGACTACAGCTTGGTTTTGCATAGTTCAACCCTTTCCATCTCTTTTAAGAATTAGTGTTTGTATTGAGCTGTTGTCATTATCATTCATGTTTTACCTTTGGTTTACGTCATTATCATGCCTGTTGTACGTGAGATTCATGAAGAAGATGGTATCATGGCTACGTTGAGATGTCATATAACTTGTGTTTCTTTTCATCGTCACTCTGACCAATGATAATTCCATAACTGGATTTGTCTTCAAATTTATGCTCTTCTTCTTGATGTGCCATGCTCCATGTGGAGTTATTGTTTATAAAAGGCTGGCTAGAGGCAAACAATTCTTAACCCACATTCCTATTTGGATTGCTATAGTTCACTAATAAGTTTGGGGTTGTGTTGTGAGCAGCATGGCCTTCAACATCTCCTTAAGATTGATGTTTTAGTATAGCGCCATTCTATTGTTATGTGAGCTGGAAGGAATCAAATTTTGTTTTCATTCTGGGATCCTCATGGAAAGCGACAAAGTCATTCCTAATACATTATCAAACGTTATCTAAATGAGAGCTTTCTAGCTTTTTCTAGGATTCTCGTTTGACATGTAAAAATGAGTCGTGGAAGATGATTAGGTATGCATTAGAATCTCTATTGGATATGTCTAGAAATTATTTTTAGCACCATAAAAAACCACAAAATAATTCCATCAAGAGGATAATTCAAAAGATAGTACGTACATGTTCATGTCAAGCAAGTTAAGCTTTTGGAAGATGCTGCTTTAATTATCAGAAGGAATGATGGAATTTCCATAATTGATTTGATTGAGGGTTCACAATGATTTCCTTGGTTGTCTTTCGCAAATGTGTGCCCATTTAAGAGGTTTTTGGAAAGTAATACATGAAGGTGTTGGTCGGTAGTGTGTTTGAGTTGAAGATGCCAGCGTTTTGGTGTTTCTAAACGATTTAGACACTTGCTGAAAACTCATATGACTAGGTTATGTAGAAAATGAGGCTGAAGTTGAAATATTATCAAACTGGTGCACTGGATTTTCCCTTTTGTAGTTATTTATCCTTTGGTATTGGTGACTTCAGATGCATGTATTTTATCGTGAAGCAAAGTTATTTCATCATTTGCTTTCCCGTGGAAAGGAGGTTGGCTAAGATGCAAGGGACGTGGAGGATATCATTCATGGTGATGTCGATGCTATTGTGAGCACAAGCCTTGAGGCTTCTGATTTTGTTTTTGGGTAGTCCTTGCATATCTCCCAACATGTTGATGCTATTGACAGATATTTAAGTTGGATCTTAGGTTGTGCAAAGTTTTCAAATCATAGATTATATGTTTGTTTGTGCCACTATTTAAATAGAAGTTTTTTGAATTCTTTTATAGCTTTTCCTTCTTAATGGCAGATCGTCTTTCATAACAAGAAAATTTTATAACGTCAAGCCTTTTACATGTGTCTCACATCATGTGATGTTTCCTTTTCTAGTTCGGGAAGGTTTCCTCATTATGCTTCTCATCTTGTTTTTTTTTCTTCTTGAGACATGAAGAGCTTGTTCTTGCGTGGTAGGTCCTCCTTGTTGCCGTTGGGCTGACCTTGGTAGTTTTTCTACTACAATATTTATATCTCATTATAGGAAATTATCCCTCCTTTTGACGAGCTCAACTAAGGGTGGTGATCATTGGAAACATGTAGTTGTAGTGTTCATGAGGACATGGCTTGACTGAATGCTCCAAGAGATGAGATAGAGGCCAAGTATAAGTTTTCATTTTCTTCGAGGAACATTTTGGGATATTGTGACCAAGATTCATGAGTGCTTTTTCATGGTGCCATTGAAATTTCTCATCACATTGTCTTTTGGTTAGCATTTTCTAGACAACTTAAAAATGAGAGTGAGTGCAAGAAAGAATGCGATTCACATCTATGCATTTGTTGTCTAGGCTATTCATGATGTAGGATACAAAGAGGGCTTTTGGAAGATCATATTCTATGATGATGAGCTCGTCACAAACATTGTTACCTTGATTGATTTTTGTTTTGATGTTGCCGTTGAATTGGATGGTGTGTATGTGGGAGATTAGACTAAGGACATAAATTTTTTTGGTGGAATCATTGGCTCAGTTTTATTTTGTGAGATATTGCAATGCAACCTAAGTGGGTTTTGTTTAGTTTTTATACATGTTGAGAGATCTTAGGATACGTGGTTCTATGCTGTTGAAAAGAAACATGCATTTTAGAAGGTGTAGTAGTTGATCTATTCTAGGAGTTTTGATTGGTTTCGTTCGGTAGGAGGTCCGCACTACCCATTCACACATCTTGTTTGGATGGGTTGTTTATTTCACATGAAAGCCTTGTGGGATAGGTTATAACTATATGATAAAATATTGAGGAAAGGAGAATATAGAGGAAAGGAGAGTGCTCCTTTTATAGATACCGATTTGTTAATAGCTATAAGGTGCACAATTGTTGGATGGGCTATTGAAGAAAAATGTTGGAATATATGCTACAGGAGGTAAAATGTTTTACAAAACGTTTGTTATGGATGTTGCTGCATTTCAATTTTAACGTATGTCTAAGCTTCTTGGTATAGATGAGAGACCATCTACTTTATAGGTTGCCTTGTTGTAAAATATTCTCTATAACTTTTTGACATCTTAGACGCTCATCCTCTTTTCAAATGTTTGCTTCTTGCATCGTAGTTGAATGTTTCAAAAAGATGCATAGTAACTTGCATTTACTCATCAGATAGGTAGGGGATGATGGAGATAATAACCTATGGCTATTCTTGAGAATGTTGCGCTCTTGCATGAATGACTGCTCTTGTTGATGTTGGAAGGAATCCAACGTGCTTGCCTTTATTTTGTTTATTATTGTTCTTTGTCAGTCGCAAAGACATTGCTCTGATACCATGTTAAGACAACTAGAAAATGTGTCTGTGAAATCACAATTCAACAAAGGATTAAGCATACTCTCTAAGGTAACATTCATAAATGATTATGGAATACATGCATACCTTTTGGATATGTACAGAACACTCAATGCACGCAGTTGGCTCTCACACCGACATCAAGACCAAACATGTAATTGTAGTAGGTTTTGCACCTTTACCAGTTGAGTAGCGCTCCAAATGTTGGATGTAGGATTTTGACGTAGCTAAACCACAAGACATCATCATTGGATGACTCCATAACAAGGAACCTTAGTGATGACGTAATCTTTACATTGTACAAATTCCTAGCGCTACAGGTAGAACTTGAAGATATTGAAAAATGAGCTTTGAATGAACTCCGAGTACATGATAGTACACAACCTATTTTGAGACAGTGATGATGAAATTGGCCAAGTGATTTGGACACCCTTAAGTAGGATTAAAGTACTTGTGTGGTTGAATTACCACCCCTGCCAGGTGAAGGTCCATTTAATAGTTGTAGGGTCACTCGGAAGCTGAACCGACACTATAACTTAAAGGGTCACCCCAAAGTTGAAGGCTCACTAGTGAATGAAGGGTCACTTACAACCTAAGAGTTGGCTAGTGACAAGTAACCTCTTTCTTGTGATCATCATAACTACGTGTCTTAGTGGAAAGTTCCTCAACATTTAAGGAATCTAAAGGAAGATTAAAGTAGGATTTTCCCTTTGATAGCCATTACTCTTAGTGATCTCTCCCTTTTCTATGACCTTGTGTAGGAAGCTCCCATACATAGTAGTTTATAAAGACACTTGATGAATCCTGTAGCTAGTGACCATTTTTCAAACCACTTGCTTTTGTGGTGCTCTCTTCTTCTTGGAGGATGCTCTTGTTGCACTCAACTTCCATGTTCTCAAGAAGGGAATGCTTGATGGTAGGAAGCTTTGAAGCCAATTCTTATTTGACCTTCATTCATTTTGTTGAATGTTTTTAACTCTCACTCTCTTAAACGCCTTATTCATGTCCTCTTTATGACATTGAATCATATCTCCATGGTTACATTTTCTTTATGTAGGGAGAACTATTCAATATCCTTTCTCAATCAGTAGTACCATTTGGTACATTCACACAACAGGTGCTCTCTACTTTTCTTTATTCCTCCATGTCCATGCTCTTGACATGTGCCTCTTGATTATTTGTACTTATCACATCCGTGGTTTTCCCATCAAGTTCACCCATGGCCTTTCACTACAAATAATGTGCGTATTGATGTTGTTCTTTACAAATGTTTTCCTCAATACAATATTTTGTATGAGGTATTTGGTTTCGGTTTTGTTTCCACGCACGTTGATAATCCTGTTGCACTTGGCGCATTGACAAGATGCAAAAACTAAGAGCTTCTATGTTAGTGTCTTTTTTTCCTCCTACTTCCACAATTCATTATATTTTGAGTATTCTCGGTATAAATTCCCTAGGTCATCCTTTGATCCACGGCTTGTGTAGTGTTGATTGCATCTTTTGTGTCATTTCAACTAGTACCATGATCCCTTTCCTTCTTTGTATTCTTGTGTGTTCACTCCATTTGAGCTTACTTGAGTTTACGTCTTCGATTTCAAGGATTTTTCACATGACGAGCACATGAAGTTTTTTCTCAAACCTACAGATGACCGCCTTTTCTTTATATTTTTCATTTTGCTTTACGCAAAGAGCAAGATTCTTTAGACCCAAGAGTCGTCGTAGATGTATACGACAAGGCAAGGTGTTCTCTAGCTTCTCTGCTATCTCATTATTTCTGATGATGAGTTCTTTTTGTGTCACAAAGGTGTTTTGCCACCAACATGAATTGGTTTTTTCGCTTTCTTTTCCCTCATTCCATGATCAAGTTTGGTTATAGAATATTCTTTTTACATGGTTATGAAGAGCATGCACAGTGTGAAAGCCAGGCCTAGATTTGTTGAAAATTTATACCACTTCAAGTTAGAGAAACCTCCTCATAGAATTCGATTTTCTCAATGAGATCCCTCATGGTTCTCATTCGTTTGACATGAGGCCAAGTGATATTGTCTTTGGTTTTCGCATCTACCTTAGGTTAACTATTATGTGAGGGATAAAGGCTATTGTATACCTACCCCTTGGCTCACGAAACGCTATCGTCTACATTGTTTTTCCATCACTCTTAAGGCCCCTTCTTACTTTCATGCATAACAGCTTTTGAATCTGAACACCCATTTCCTTGTTGAGTCTCATTTCATTGGATTCCTTAAGTAGGTGCCTTACAATGCTTATCACATGGAATGCTTTCCCCCCTTCACCGACCTTGGGCATAGTTTACACCGAAGATGGTATCGTGGTTTTAGGTGTGATGCCCTCTCTACGACATCCCCTTGAATCCTTTAACACACCAACCTATCATGCTTTTGTCTTTACTTGTGTACTTGCACTTATAACACCCTTGTTCACATTATTCTCAACTTCTTACCCGTAATTCCCATGCTTTAATCCATTATGTGGTCTCTCCCTCTCTTTTCTTGCATGCTCTCCCTATTGAATATGGGTCTCTGCGTAGTTCTTGCTCTTGCCCACCTTTTGTGTTCCCTCAACAGTCGTCTCACATCCCTCTCCACCCACAATTCCAACACCTTCTTTGTAGCGGTAGCTTCTTCACCTTTTGTTCCAACCTGTACTCCTAGAATTCTCTTGCCCATCTCTCAGTGCCACATTTCACCTATTAGCTACATGTAATCCCTCATCCTCTTCCTAAATATCATGCCTGTTGTTTCTTTCGTTCAAGAGTTTCTTAGATAGTTGCTTCCGTGGCCCTTACTATGAGAGTTTTGAAGCATTGAGCCCTTCTTTATTTTGAGGATATACTTGGGGAGAAGCCTTCGCATATTCTCTTGTATTTTACTTTCATGAGTGATATATTTCTCAACGTCATAACTTTTTACCCTTCATCCTCAACCCCCACCAAATTTGTTCGTCACATCTACCTCTTCACTTCTCTTGTTGTGGTACTTTCTTGTTATGGATTTCTCCCCCTTCACCTTTTCTATCCTTTCCCCCCTTCTCATAAGCCTTTCTCTCTTTGTTGTCTCCTCTCCTCTTGCCTTATCCTCCTCCACATTCCTTAGGACCTTTCTTTCTTTCCTAGATTTTCTTCCTACTGGATGCATATACATATTGTTTTGGACCCTCAACAAATCCTCCCCTCCCTTCTCTTTGCCCCTCCTAAGTCTCGTCTTTTCTCACCCAATCCTCATGGCCCTACCTCCCCTCCTACTTCCTTCATGCCCCTGGTTCAGTTTTGCACACTTTTTGTTTTCTACTCTCATTGCGCTTTGGTTTTTGTATTTTTAACACTCTTCTGTGAATCATCTTCCCCCTCCTCCCCCTTCTTGAATGTCCTTTCTCATTTCTCGCCTTGCATTTCTAGTAGGATGCCCACTTGTACCTTTAATGACATTTTCTCTAGTTTACCTAAGATTGTTTCCCTTACAGGTCTCTTTTGTGCCTGTCCCTTATCACTCATCTTTCTCTCCATGGCCTTCTCCATCTACTTTTACTATTCCACTTACTCAATCTCATTGCCCACAATACTGTTTTAAATATGTTTCCCCTTTCCAGTCTCTTTGTCCCTGGGTTTTTGTTCTTTCCCTCCCTTGATAACTTCAACCTCGATTGCAGAACTCCTTTTTCCTCTCCCTCCACATGGCCCTTTGCCACTGTTGGTACCCTTGTCGCCCCGGACCCTTTCACCTGTCCCTTCTTTGTCAGTTTGGCCATAGAACACCTTTCATTAGTGTAACTCTTAACGTCATCGATTATTTTAACTTGACGTTTGATATGCTCTTGATTCCTCAAATGATCAGTGATTCCTCGATGTCAATATGTTTTTTTCCCATGCTCATGCGGTATTATTGAACTAGCCCAATTTCTCCCCTCACTCCCCCCTTGACTAGATCAACTCCTCTTGCTTGTCCATAGATAAAACAATCGTGATTACACAAAGGAATTTTCTATGATCCTATGAGCTGAATTTCATGACACTTTTCTTTTAATCAATCACTTCATCAGGAGATGCATTGGTCAGTCACTTTTATTAAGAGCTTTACCACATGGGCTTGATCAACTTGTTTCTCCATTGTTCCCTTAAGAAGGAGTTGTACATGATTTACCCTCCTTAATTTCAGATGGGTCTTGGAAGGTGTGCTTTATCCCCTTTGAGCTTAAATCATGTATGTATCCTCTTCTTTTGTGTGGATAGGAACTTGATGCTAGCCAAGATCTTGGTAGCATCCCTGATGGTTTGTATGAACTATTTGTGTCTTCGATTACCATAAGAACATTGCGCCTACTTTTTTAGACCTCTTGATCTTATCATCCTTTGTGATCTTTGAGGTTAATGGTTTGCACACGTAAAGGAATCATGGGAAGGTCCTTTGTTATGTGTTCAAGTCCTTAGGAGTGTTTATTGGCATCTCTGAGACAATTACCTTGTGCACCAGAAGTGCTATGCACGTACCCTCTCTAACCACTTCTCTTTAGTTATCGTACTATCTTGCTCAATACTTGCAGTGTTCCATCCATATTACCATGCATCTAGCTTTCCCAATATGAGGCTCATGATGCAAAGGTAAGTGAGCATGATTCCACCTCAGATTGTTTGTCCACTGTCCATGCACTTGCTTACCGGGCTAGTATTACCTTTCCAAAAAATGGTTGTGTGATGAATTCCCTCAATTTATACGTTTATAGGTATTGAACGATTCACCTTAAGGAAAATGAGTATGTCCTCAGAAGGAGCTTGGTTTTCACCGTGTTGGCCCTTTTCTCCTTCCTCATTCTACATGCCATTGTTGATGGGTCAAGTTCACAACCTGGATGTTTAAAGTCGCAATGGATTTATTTTTCCTCCTTAAAGCCACAACTCTTATGTGACAAATTGTGAACCTAAGTCACAATGTATGTATTTCTCAACAAGTAAAGGATATGGAACTTGTTGGTGCAATGGATGAGGTGCTATGACTTTACCACTTCTTTGTGAAGTAGCCTTTTTGCATTGGTTGTGCTACTTTACATAGAAATGGAGAGTGGCTTGACCATTAGTTGAAAGTCTAATGCACCTAAATACCCCAAGAAAGATATCAATGTCTAGCACCATCATGTGTGCCAGTGTGCCTTTTATTAATGTGTTTGCGAGGATGAAAGTGTCAAAACATTCCTTGTAAAGGTCCTTCATTAAAACGCCCTTCGCGTTTAATGACGTGTTTCTTCTTTTCACCATTATCCCTTTTGATTGATGCTTGTCTTTATTCTCATACAATTGTTTCCTCTTTTTTGCAAATCTAAATTGTGTGATGTTGTACTTGATAACTTGTTTGATTCTTATACTTCTTTATTACTGTTAAGTTTGCCTTCTATTTCTGTTTTGTGAAGGTTGACTTTGTCAATATCATCAGCACTGCGTTATCTTCCTATCAATGATATCTTTGGGTTTTTTTCTTCTCAACTTCCATTTGTGTCAAATGCACGTTTTAGAACCATCCGTTTTTCTTAAAATTTTCCATCGAGGTGCAAGCTCTTCATCCTCATGTTTTAAGGTTTTTTTTAATACTATTTTTGGAAGCTTCGATGACTGTACTTGATTATTCACTTGAGAATGCTTGTATATTCTCAAGAAGTATCTCATGATGGGTTCCTTTAGATGTTTCCCCATGACGTGGTGTTTTCAACTAGTGACCTCGGATGGGTGCATGCTTAAGAGTTCTTTAACTAGATGCTATTGAATTTGTGCATGTAGAGGGATGTTTTTATTTGATTTGGTGTTTATACGGTTGTGTGCAAAATTCTTCATAGATGTTATGCTTACGGTAATAGGTCAAACATTTTGTATTGGATGCGGTTTGAACTCTTGTAATCACTCATGATAGCTACAATTTCTCAAAGTGGTTGTTGTGAATTGTACTTTTTGAAAAGTTTTTCATGGGGCACAATCCCTCATTCTTGTTGTCGTGTGAAAGTAATGATCATTTCACTGAGTTGTTTGTTGAAACATCTAGATTAGGCCTACATTGTGCTCTATCAATTTCCTAGTGCTTCGCATTGGTGATGTGCAAAAAAAGTCATATGTAACATTACACTCCTGCTATCAAGCGTACTTTTGTCATTTTCTGTAGTGGATTTGCATTTCCCGTATGCTTTCCATGATTCGTGTCACGAATGATTGTTTATGCAATTGTTGGCTGAAGGCTATAAGAAAAATGTTCCATGTCTCACGATTGAAGGGGATTGAAACATGTCCCATTTGCGAGGTTCTTTTGTTATGCATTAGTATTTCATCCTTACTATAAGACAAGGATTACATCCATTTGTTGCTTTCTATTGTTAGAATAGGTCCAAATTCATGATAATCCAAATTTCAATCGGAATCATCCCAATATTTGAGCTTGCTTTGTGCACTTTGCTTTTTTAATTTTGCAATTCTTGTGTCTTGATCTCTATTTCCACGTCAAACTTGTTGCCTTGACGCATTCCCCTTATTATTGGTAAAAAATCTTGCTCCTTTAGCACTTCCGAACACTTTCACAACTATGAAGGTTATCCCTTCACAACAATTATAGCATTTCCTTTTCTTTCTCCTTGTTTTACTTACTCTCCTCATTCTGTCCCTTTTTTAATTGATTTCTAGAAGCCTTGTATTCAAGAACATAAACATAGTTTCAATCAGACATGTAGGAAGATTTGATTTTTAGCTTAGAAGTGAATCGGTTTGAATCTCAAGGTTTTCCATTTGTAGTGCATGATTTCATAAGGAAGAAAGATAACAAAGCTTCCATAATAGAAAAATTCATGAACTTATGACAAGAATGTTTAGAATGATTTGTTTCTTTTAGTTGGTTAGCTTATGTGTTTTGTGTCTTTGTCTTGAAAATCAAGTTCATTATCAAGTAGCACTTTTGAAAGCGAGTAATGTTAATAAATTGTACATGGTAGCAATGAAGGGGTTGATTTTTTCATTACACGCAAATCACATGACCAACATTGTTTTATTATCAATGAAATGAACTTTTGAATGAAAGATTACTTCACTTTTGAAGAAGTTCCATTGCATTATGATAATCAAATTGAGATCTGATAACGTCGTATGTAGATTGATTTTGAAATAGAATTGGAACGATCAAAAAATTCAAACATTTTCCAACATGCCCATGAGAATACATTACTTAATCTGAACTATGTAAACTTTGTTTTGATGTGGGAAATTAATGATGAGTATCTTGATGAACACCGATATTATTTTTGGGTACTATGTGTATAAATGATCAATTTGATTTACATAAATCCTTATGCAAGAGTAAAATTATCTAAACATGCATGTTGACGTATGCATGTTATCAATTTTGAATGGATATGAAGAAAACGTACGTTATAATAGTAATAGATCTGATACCTTATCAATAGATGACATGTTGAGATTCATGCATCAATGAGAATGAAAGCGATGAAATGCAAAAATCCTTGCTCACAAGGTTTCTATGATGTTCAATCATATCAAGACAATTGAGTAATTTTCGTTTAAGTACAAGCCATTGCTTCATTATTCCTTCTACTGAGGTGGAATGCTGAGTCTAAAGCAATGCTTGTTCAAATTTCTAGAAAAATCAGCTATGATAACCCAGAAATACCAAAACATGTACACGTGAAATCATGTTTCCTGACGTGTATTTTACAGAATGCGCATAACTAGAAAAGTGTACAATCATTGTTATGTTTTGACATTCTTCAAACAGTAGTTTACTTTCTTCCACCTTTACATTAATCATCTAATTCTTGCCATCAAGAAGAAATAATAGGGAACTTTGTCATTCCTTCTTCCTTGTATGGTCAAATAATTTTTCATTTTGTCAATTTTCTTTGTGAAAATTTTCATCATTGAAATGATTATGAAATTTGAGACATGATTGGGTGTAAAGGAACCAATTTTGGTGTATATCAGATGTGATAAGTGCCCCCTTGAGCAAGATTGAATTTTTTATCTTACACCTTAGGATCATTAAGTTAAAAGGTTAGCAATCAAGGCTCCTATCCGAGTTACAACAAAGTTCTAAAATTGATGATTTATTTGTTTTACTTTCCACTTCCACATAGGATGAAGAATGATTTAAAATGGAAATCGCTGATAGTTGATAAAAGTAAGACCTATGTTGAAAAGAAATTTTCCATTGTTGTTTTTTACCTTAAGGTTGTAACAGATACTACACTTTGATAAAGTCTGTCAAATCATCACAGTACTGAGGCCCATCAAGTTACCATATAATTCATGAAATATTACTTTATCATTTTTGTTTAAATGTAGAAAAAAACACCTTTATTAATGATAATGAATATTAAAACCAAACTACCTTTCTATTGAGATTAAACATCTGTAATGTTTTTTGTATCCTTGTTTTTGTTTTTTGCCCCATGAATGTATTCTTAAGGTGATAAAATTTGATGCATTTCAGGTTGCCGTATTCTTGTTGTAAAGAGGAATGGCTCCTTTAAGAGATTTCTGCATGAGAGGGAAAATGCATATGCTTTTGTAGGTGAGATACCATTAAAAAATGGGATACATGGAGTATCATCATGTATCCCTCAACAGACGAATCCAGACAACAAAACCAGAATGTAAAAGTGACATTGATGTTTTTCTTATCTCATGGATTAGAAACATGACATGAATAGCTATTTGGATTAATAGTTTATGATATTCAATCTGAAGATATTCATCATGAAAAAAATTTATTCTTAAACGTTTAAGGATGTTTAAGGCATCATCAAAGAAGCATGTTAATACATGAAAAATGTACACCCAGAATTATCTTGGTAATTTGACATGGAGCGAATGTTTGAATATGTCATGAAAGGTTTATGCACTATAATTGAATGCATAAAATGGATAATTTATGTTAATTGTACATTCAAAAGGTTTTAAATGTATTTTTTGTTTCAAGATAACATTATCATTAGGCAATTCTCTTGAAAATGTGTTCAGATTCATAGAAATAATAATTAGAAAAATAGATGTGTTTTAAATATCATTATCAGACATTCGTGTGAATTTGAAAGTCCAAAGCAAATACCCATGGCAAAAAAGTTGACAATTCAGCAAAATTACACGGTTTTGTTGAATAGCTTTCACTATAGAGGAAGTTTCCAAAGAAACATACATTAGATGTGAAGACTCGGTAAGGAGAAGCTAAACGGTTCTAAATATTGTTTTAACCTCATGTTTTACACTCCAACACGTGTTTTGGAATATTATGATGAATGTTTAAAACTTTTTCCCGAGAATGTTTAAGCATTACAATATCATTATGGTGATGGACGTTACTTTGCACATGATTAAGTGTGATGTGCATTTTTTCATGAAACATTGAAGAAAGAAGTATCCTAATGTTTTTGAACAAAAGGGCTCATTAGCCAAAGTTTTTCTACAAGGAAGGCTCCCTTTAGAGACATCCTAAACTTGTGTATTTTTTAATGAAATGAAAGGTTCATACTATTGCCATTGTGGAGCAACTCTTCTCCAAGGTATGAGATTAAGGAAGCTTGTTTCAAAATGTGTTCTTTTGAAGAAGGTTCTTTATAATGTACTAATCGCAAATGCGCCTGAAAGCTGCCATGTATCAACCATAAGATGCACCCATAGTGGTTGAGCACGAAATCGGTACCACCCTCCTACATGCTCTTCTTGATCAACGTAAAACTTGTTGCCATTGTTGTTGTTTTGCTTTGGAGCAATTGAGAGCATTTGAAACCATGATATAAGAGCATTGTCAAAATATTTAAAGTTGTTCCTTAAAAAAAAGTCAATGAACATGTCTTTGAAGATTTTCAATACGTTTTTTGTTTTTTTTCACTTAGTTAATTAATCGTTCAAGGGAAAATAGAGCTTATTATCACCTTTATTTGAGTATTTATTCAAGCTTTTGGAAATGCATAAAAAAAGTTCATGATTTGGTTATGAGCACGAGCCATTCTTGTAGGAATCTTGTGTGCTTATGAATGCCTGTACTTCGGAGCTAAGAGTAGGTGCTTTTTTGAGCATGGTAAGGACGCTTGAAATGTTGAGCACTGCTTCTCGGATCACCTACTTTTGGAAACAGGCATTAGATTTGAGTTGTGAGCAACTACAGATGGCAGGGGTACAAAGGGAAATAGGAAAATAATGACACGTCACATTTGTAGCACGGATAATTGTCCAGAATCTTAGAGAATGACTTGTGCATTGTACCCGATTTGACTTCTGCAATATTGTGAGCAACTCTAAGCAGCATCACTGACCATTACGTTGGTTACTGGTATTTCTGTGATGTTTATATCTTTAGCTTCCTGTATCACCTAGGGATATCTTACTTTGTGAGGACACTCTAGAATCGTTTTGAAACAAGATTTTGGGGATAGTTGAGCTTCACAACCAGAAAAACTAGTTAAACCATCATTCTGGATGGCTCCTGGACACCGATGTCCACCCTACTTACAGCAAGACGCTCATCTATCGGAAGCTGCTTTAAGTGACGTCAGTCAGGTTGCTAACAAGTCGTTGCATCGATGAATTTTCCAAATCGATTCTAACTCATTCCCTTAGCACACGAATAGGTTCACTCAGAAAGTACTTCACGAGAGGCGACCAGTGTCCGCTTACATGAAATTAATGGGATACCTCGTCATAGGTTTTGTCAACAAGAGCGGGTCCATAGCCGGAGCAAATAGCGGAAGGTACCGGACTGAGTGACAATCGCAATCACAGCGACGGAGGGCTGCTCGCTCGGGTTGAGTAAAGCCGTCGCGAGTTGGGGTTGACCGTCCGGATTGAACGGCATCCGACGAGCCGAGCAAGACGCTTTCAGAGCGGACAACAGCGGTAGAGCAGCTGGCCGTCGTGAAATATTTTTGCCTAAAATCCCCCCCCCCCCCCCAGAACCACCCCCAACCCCGATGCCCCTGACTGCCGTCTTGTCGCATCACGCCTTTGTGAACGAATCTGTTTCCCGGTAGCTATACGCCTCCATGCACTCTCCTCGCCGGAAGATCCATCTCTTCCATAAGCTTGCTCCTTCACCGTCACGTCCGTCATGTTATCAACGCAAGCAGCGTTGCAACGATCCACAGTGGGCTCTCCCCTACCGGTCCCCATTTGGTTCCACACAGCGTAGCACGCATCCGCATCAGCTGCAGTTAATTGACTTCGGTTTTGATCGGCCGCGTGCGCGGAGACTTGCCCTTTCTCCCACCCTCGGCATCAGCTGACGACGAACGACGTCCCTCACTCGACTTTCGGGCGAGAGACATTTTCTGCCGTCGTCTGGGTGCGATGTGTGTGCTGCGCTGTTGATGCCGAGGGTCGTCCTTGGAAACTGACCGCAATGCGAATCGTTCCACAGACGGTTGCCCGGCCAGAACCGACGCTTCGC
Organism: Penium margaritaceum; assembly: GCA_023375785.1. Lineage (NCBI taxonomy): Eukaryota > Viridiplantae > Streptophyta > Zygnematophyceae > Desmidiales > Peniaceae > Penium > Penium margaritaceum. Next base: position 2,389 of record SZWC01003284.1, on the reverse strand, counting down.
TTGAAGTGAAGGCTTGAACTTCCGCGCTACAATCCCCCTTCCCCATCTGCATTCACGTCTCCATTCGTACCCCCAACTCCCTTCCCATCCCCATTCGCGTCTCCATTCCCTTCCCCATCTCCTTCCCCATCGCCATCCCCTTTTCCTTCCGCCTCCTTCCATTTGCCCACGTTCCGTCCTCCAAATCACACCCATTCTTCTCCCTTCCTTGGCACCAACGCTCTCCTCCAGATTTCAGAATCGCCAGTGCGCCTCGGGTGTCTCGAGCGCGGAAGCATATAAGGCACCATCCCGTTGCGCGGACGCGCTTGGGCCAAGTGCGCACTGTCTGGCGCCCGAATGCAGTACTGCGCGCCGCCCACAAACAGTTGACGAGTAGACCAGCCTAGGAGTCCACGGTGCTTGCTCTCGCAAACCTAGAGCCGTGCCCAGCAGCAGCAGCTCCAAGTCGCAGGCATGACGGGCGCGGCTTGGGACAAGGCCGCGCCGCCTACGGGCGAAGGCGCCTGCACGACCTGGGAAGATCCCATCCCAGGTGCTGCCAATCACTGCGGCGGCGACGCGGCTTGGGACGAGCTCACCCCGCCATTGGCTGCTGCTGCTGGTGGCCTGGCGGAAGATGCCACCGGTATCTTGGAACATTCCCACGGCCTGACGGTGGACAGAGCCTGCGCAAGGCAGCCGAACATCGCACATGTCCATGGGTTTGGCGACGGCGACATTCATGGGGGCAGTTGTCACGGCTATGGCGATGGCCTTGGCGCTGGCGCTGATGGTGACATCATGATGGCTATGATGACGATGCTTGGCCAGTCGCGAACAGATGACCAGCCCGCTCCACCGACCAACAACGGCCTCTTGCCTGCTCCAGAGTCGAAGACAGACCGAAAGCCGACCCAGCCTTCCCTTCCTCTCACAGCTCCGACTCCACGGCAGGCCGGTTTATCTCCTTCGGTGTCTCACGACGCCATGCAGCGGCAGCTGCAGCCCAATCTGAGAGTGCAGCAGCATCAACAGCAGCAGCGACAGCAGCAGCAGCAGCAGGAAGAGGAGGAGGACGAGGAGGAGCAGCAGCAGCAGCAGCAGCAGCAGCAGCAGCAGCAGCAGCAGCGTCAACAGGACAAGCAGCCGCAACGTCAGAAGCAGCCGGGTGAGCAGCAGCAGCAGCAGCGGCAGCAACAGCACCGTCAGGAGAAACAACAGCAGCAGCGGAAGCAGCAGCAGCTGCTGCGGCAGCAGCAGGATATGGAGGGACAGCAGCAGCAGCAGCAGCAGCAGCAGCAGCAGAAGCAGCAGCAGCAGCTCCAACGGCAGCAGCAGCAGCAGCCCCAGCTAAGCTCCATGCACACCAAGCAACAAAGGCAGCAAAAACTGCAGCAGAAGCAGCGCGAGCACCAACAGGAGCAGCAGCAACGCACTCAGCAGCAACAGCAGCACCAGAGGCAGATGGAGCTGCTCGAGCAGCAGCAGAGGGACCTACAGCAGCAACTTGTTGTACTGCAGTTTCAGCGGCAGCAGCGTGACCAGCAGCAGAAACACCTTCTGCTCCAGCAGTTGCAGCAGCAGGAACCGTCACAGCAGCAGCCACAGCAACAGCCGCCTTTTCTGCTGCACTCTGACAGAGGAGCAAAGGAGCAAACACTGTGGAGCCTGCTTGCGCCAAAATTTTCCCACGGCGGTGGAGAAGGTGGTGTTTGTTGTAGTGGTGGTGGCGGTGGCGGTCGTGCCGCTGCTGCAGCTGCAGCTGCTGACGGTGCTGGTGGAGGCGGCAGCGGCAGTGTCGCCTGGTCTGCCTTTCCGTCTGGGTCTTCTGCCTCCCTTGCAGGTGCCTCGCCTGCTGTCCCTGACATTTCCTGGGCATCACCTACTGCTGTTTGTGCTGCCGCGGGAGCAGGAAGGGAGCTTGCCGCGTCTGCCTCAGAGCAGCAGGAGGTGCAGCTGTCCCCCTCTGGCAGGGGGAGTGTGGGAGGCAGAGGTGTTGTCGAAGACGCCGCCATGAGTGCCCTTGGCATGGTTGGCCTCAGTCCTGGCATTGGCAGCATGGGTGGCAGTATGGTTGTGGGTGCCATGGGTACGGGTGGCATGGGTACGGGTGCTATGGGTATGGGTGGCATGGGTGCAGGTGGCATGGGTGCAGGTGACATGGGTGCAGGTGGCATGGGTGTGGGTGGCATGTTTGTGGGTTGCATGGGTGCAGGTGGCATGGGTACGGGTGGCATGGGTGTGGGTGGCATGGGTGCTGGTAGCCTGGCCATTTCTGGCACGGGCATTGCTATTACAGATTGCATCAACATGGCTTCAAGAAACAATCTGGGCCTTATTGACCCCTTCGTGGGTGGCTCGAGCACAGGCATGGGCATGGGCATGGGCATGGGCATGGGCATGGGCA
>SZWC01003283.1:178920-192870 GCA_023375785.1 Penium margaritaceum | reverse complement strand
TGTGTTTCTGACCAGTGTGTTTCTGACCACTGTGTTTCTGACCACTGTGTTTCTGACCACTGTGTTTCTGACCACCGTGTTTTGGACCACTGTGTTTCGGACCAGAGTGTTTCTGACCACTGTGTTTCTGACCACTGTGTTTATGACCACTGTGTTTCTGACAAGTGTGTTTCTGACCAGAGTGTTTGTAACCAGTGTGTTTCTGACGATTGTGTTTCTGACCACTGTGTTTCTGACCACTGTGTTTCTGACCACTGTGTTTCTGACAATTGTTTTTCTGACCAGTGTGTTTCTGACCAGTGTGTTTCTGACGACAGTGTTTCCGACCACTGTGTTTCTGACCAGTGTGTTTCTGACCAGTGTGTTTCTGACCACCGTGTTTCTGACCAGTGTGTTTCCGACCAGTGTGTTTCTGACCACTGGTTTTCTGACCAGTGTGTTTCTGACCAGTGTGTTTCTGACCAGTGTATTTCTCACCACTGAGTTTCTGACCAGTGTGTTTCTGGCCAGTGTGCTTCTGACCACTGTGTTTCTGACCAGTGTGTCTCTGACCACTGTGTTTCTGACCAGTGTGTTTCTGACCAGTGTGTTTGTGACCAGTGTGTTTCTGACCAGTGTGTTTCTGACCACTCTGTTTCTGACCAGTGTGTTTCTGACCACTGTGTTTCTGACCAGTGTGTTTCTGACCACTGTGTTTCTGACCAGTGTGTTTCTGACCAGTGTGTTTCTGACCACTCTGTTTCTGACCAGTGTGTTTCTGACCACTCTGTTTCTGACCAGTGTGTTTCTGACCACTCTGTTTCTGACCAGTGTGTTTCTGACCACTCTGTTTCTGACCAGTGTGTTTCTGACCACTCTGTTTCTGACCAGTGTGTTTCTGACCACTCTGTTTCTGACCAGTGTGTTTCTGACCACTCTGTTTCTGACCAGTGTGTTTCTGACCACTCTGTTTCTGACCAGTGTGTTTCTGACCACTCTGTTTCTGACCAGTGTGTTTCTGACCACTCTGTTTCTGACCAGTGTGTTTCTGACCACTCTGTTTCTGACCAGTGTGTTTCTGACCACTCTGTTTCTGACCAGTGTGTTTCTGACCACTCTGTTTCTGACCAGTGTGTTTCTGACCACTCTGTTTCTGACCAGTGTGTTTCTGACCACTCTGTTTCTGACCAGTGTGTTTCTGACCACTCTGTTTCTGACCAGTGTGTTTCTGACCACTCTGTTTCTGACCAGTGTGTTTCTGACCACTCTGTTTCTGACCAGTGTGTTTCTGACCACTCTGTTTCTGACCAGTGTGTTTCTGACCACTCTGTTTCTGACCAGTGTGTTTCTGACCACTCTGTTTCTGACCAGTGTGTTTCTGACCACTCTGTTTCTGACCAGTGTGTTTCTGACCACTCTGTTTCTGACCAGTGTGTTTCTGACCACTCTGTTTCTGACCAGTGTGTTTCTGACCACTCTGTTTCTGACCAGTGTGTTTCTGACCACTCTGTTTCTGACCAGTGTGTTTCTGACCACTCTGTTTCTGACCAGTGTGTTTCTGACCACTCTGTTTCTGACCAGTGTGTTTCTGACCACTCTGTTTCTGACCAGTGTGTTTCTGACCACTCTGTTTCTGACCAGTGTGTTTCTGACCACTCTGTTTCTGACCAGTGTGTTTCTGACCACTCTGTTTCTGACCAGTGTGTTTCTGACCACTCTGTTTCTGACCAGTGTGTTTCTGACCACTCTGTTTCTGACCAGTGTGTTTCTGACCACTCTGTTTCTGACCAGTGTGTTTCTGACCACTCTGTTTCTGACCAGTGTGTTTCTGACCACTCTGTTTCTGACCAGTGTGTTTCTGACCACTCTGTTTCTGACCAGTGTGTTTCTGACCACTCTGTTTCTGACCAGTGTGTTTCTGACCACTCTGTTTCTGACCAGTGTGTTTCTGACCACTCTGTTTCTGACCAGTGTGTTTCTGACCACTCTGTTTCTGACCAGTGTGTTTCTGACCACTCTGTTTCTGACCAGTGTGTTTCTGACCACTCTGTTTCTGACCAGTGTGTTTCTGACCACTCTGTTTCTGACCAGTGTGTTTCTGACCACTCTGTTTCTGACCAGTGTGTTTCTGACCACTCTGTTTCTGACCAGTGTGTTTCTGACCACTCTGTTTCTGACCAGTGTGTTTCTGACCACTCTGTTTCTGACCAGTGTGTTTCTGACCACTCTGTTTCTGACCAGTGTGTTTCTGACCACTCTGTTTCTGACCAGTGTGTTTCTGACCACTCTGTTTCTGACCAGTGTGTTTCTGACCACTCTGTTTCTGACCAGTGTGTTTCTGACCACTCTGTTTCTGACCAGTGTGTTTCTGACCACTCTGTTTCTGACCAGTGTGTTTCTGACCACTCTGTTTCTGACCAGTGTGTTTCTGACCACTCTGTTTCTGACCAGTGTGTTTCTGACCACTCTGTTTCTGACCAGTGTGTTTCTGACCACTCTGTTTCTGACCAGTGTGTTTCTGACCACTCTGTTTCTGACCAGTGTGTTTCTGACCACTCTGTTTCTGACCAGTGTGTTTCTGACCACTCTGTTTCTGACCAGTGTGTTTCTGACCACTCTGTTTCTGACCAGTGTGTTTCTGACCACTCTGTTTCTGACCAGTGTGTTTCTGACCACTCTGTTTCTGACCAGTGTGTTTCTGACCACTCTGTTTCTGACCAGTGTGTTTCTGACCACTCTGTTTCTGACCAGTGTGTTTCTGACCACTCTGTTTCTGACCAGTGTGTTTCTGACCACTCTGTTTCTGACCAGTGTGTTTCTGACCACTCTGTTTCTGACCAGTGTGTTTCTGACCACTCTGTTTCTGACCAGTGTGTTTCTGACCACTCTGTTTCTGACCAGTGTGTTTCTGACCACTCTGTTTCTGACCAGTGTGTTTCTGACCACTCTGTTTCTGACCAGTGTGTTTCTGACCACTCTGTTTCTGACCAGTGTGTTTCTGACCACTCTGTTTCTGACCAGTGTGTTTCTGACCACTCTGTTTCTGACCAGTGTGTTTCTGACCACTCTGTTTCTGACCAGTGTGTTTCTGACCACTCTGTTTCTGACCAGTGTGTTTCTGACCACTCTGTTTCTGACCAGTGTGTTTCTGACCACTCTGTTTCTGACCAGTGTGTTTCTGACCACTCTGTTTCTGACCAGTGTGTTTCTGACCACTCTGTTTCTGACCAGTGTGTTTCTGACCACTCTGTTTCTGACCAGTGTGTTTCTGACCACTCTGTTTCTGACCAGTGTGTTTCTGACCACTCTGTTTCTGACCACTGTGTTTTTGACCACCGTGTTTCTGACCACCGTGTTTCTGACCAGTGTGTTTCCGACCAGTGTGTTTCTGACCACTGTGTTTCTCACCACCGAGTTTCAGACCACTGTGTTTCTGACCACAGTGTTTCTGACCACTGTGTTTCTGACCACTGTGTTTATGACCACTGTGTTTCTGACTAGTGTGTTTCTGAACAGTGTCTTTCTCACCACTGTGTTTCTGACAACTATGTTTCTGACCAGTGTGTTTCTGACCACTGTGTTTCTGACCACTGTGTTTCTGACCAGTGTGTTTGTGACCACTGTGTTTCTGACCAGTGTGTTTCTGACCAGTGTGTTTCTGACCACTCTGTTTCTGACCAGTGTGTTTCTGACCAGTGTGTTTCAGACCACTCTGTTTCTGACCAGTGTGTTTCTGACCAGTGTGTTTCAGACCACTCTGTTTCTGACCAGTGTGTTTCTGACCAGTGTGTTTCAGACCACTCTGTTTCTGACCAGTGTGTTTCTGACCAGTGTGTTTCAGACCACTCTGTTTCTGACCAGTGTGTTTCTGACCAGTGTGTTTCAGACCACTCTGTTTCTGACCAGTGTGTTTCTGACCAGTGTGTTTCAGACCACTCTGTTTCTGACCAGTGTGTTTCTGACCAGTGTGTTTCAGACCACTCTGTTTCTGACCAGTGTGTTTCTGACCAGTGTGTTTCAGACCACTCTGTTTCTGACCAGTGTGTTTCTGACCAGTGTGTTTCAGACCACTCTGTTTCTGACCAGTGTGTTTCTGACCAGTGTGTTTCAGACCACTCTGTTTCTGACCAGTGTGTTTCTGACCAGTGTGTTTCAGACCACTCTGTTTCTGACCAGTGTGTTTCTGACCAGTGTGTTTCAGACCACTCTGTTTCTGACCAGTGTGTTTCTGACCAGTGTGTTTCAGACCACTCTGTTTCTGACCAGTGTGTTTCTGACCAGTGTGTTTCAGACCACTCTGTTTCTGACCAGTGTGTTTCTGACCAGTGTGTTTCAGACCACTCTGTTTCTGACCAGTGTGTTTCTGACCAGTGTGTTTCAGACCACTCTGTTTCTGACCAGTGTGTTTCTGACCAGTGTGTTTCAGACCACTCTGTTTCTGACCAGTGTGTTTCTGACCAGTGTGTTTCAGACCACTCTGTTTCTGACCAGTGTGTTTCTGACCAGTGTGTTTCAGACCACTCTGTTTCTGACCAGTGTGTTTCTGACCAGTGTGTTTCAGACCACTCTGTTTCTGACCAGTGTGTTTCTGACCAGTGTGTTTCAGACCACTCTGTTTCTGACCAGTGTGTTTCTGACCAGTGTGTTTCAGACCACTCTGTTTCTGACCAGTGTGTTTCTGACCAGTGTGTTTCAGACCACTCTGTTTCTGACCAGTGTGTTTCTGACCAGTGTGTTTCAGACCACTCTGTTTCTGACCAGTGTGTTTCTGACCAGTGTGTTTCAGACCACTCTGTTTCTGACCAGTGTGTTTCTGACCAGTGTGTTTCAGACCACTCTGTTTCTGACCAGTGTGTTTCTGACCAGTGTGTTTCAGACCACTCTGTTTCTGACCAGTGTGTTTCTGACCAGTGTGTTTCAGACCACTCTGTTTCTGACCAGTGTGTTTCTGACCAGTGTGTTTCAGACCACTCTGTTTCTGACCAGTGTGTTTCTGACCAGTGTGTTTCAGACCACTCTGTTTCTGACCAGTGTGTTTCTGACCAGTGTGTTTCAGACCACTCTGTTTCTGACCAGTGTGTTTCTGACCAGTGTGTTTCAGACCACTCTGTTTCTGACCAGTGTGTTTCTGACCACTGTCTTTCTGACCAGTGTGTTTCTGACCACTGTGTTTCTCACCAGTGCGTTTCTGACCTGTGTCTTTCTGACCACTGTGTTTCTGACCAGTGTGTTTCTGACCAGTGTGTTTCTGACCACTGTGTTTCTGACCAGTGTGTTTCTGACCAGTGTGTTTCTGACCAGTGTATTTCTCACCACTGTGTTTCTCACCAGTGCGTTTCTGACCTGTGTCCTTCTGACCACTGTGTTTCTGACCAGTGTGTTTCTGACCACTGTGTTTCTGACCAGTGTGTTTCTGACCACTGTGTTTCTGACCACTGTGTTTCTGACCAGTTTGTTTGTGACCACTGTGTTTCTGACCAGTGTGTTTCTGACCAGTGTGTTTCTGACCACTCTGTTTCTGACCAGTGTGTTTCTGACCACTGTTTTTCTGACCAGTGTGTTTCTAACCACTGTGTTTCTGACCCCTGTGTTTCCAACCACTGTGCTTCTGACCAGTGTGTTTCTGACCACTGTGTTTTTGACCACTGTGTTTCTGACCACTGTGTTTCTGACCACCGTGTTTCGGACCACTGTGTTTCTGACCACAGTGTTTCTGACCACTGTGTTGCTGACCACTGTGTTTATGACCACTGTGTTTCTGACCAGTGTGTTTCTGACCACTGTGTTTCTGACCCCTGTGTTTTCTGACCACTGTGTTTCTGACCAGTGTGTTTCTGACCACTGTGTTTCTGACCACTGTGTTTCTGACCACTGTGTTTCTCACCACCGAGTTTCAGACCACTGTGTTTCTGACCTCAGTGTTTCTGACCACTGTGTTTCTGACCACTGTGTTTATGACCACCGTGTTTCTGACTAGTGTGTTTCTGAACAGTGTCTTTCTGACCACTGTGTTTCTGAGAACTATGTTTCTGACCAGTGTGTTTCTGACCACTGTGTCTCTGACCACTGTGTTTCTGACCAGTGTGTTTGTGACCACTGTGTTTCTGACCAGTGTGTTTCTGACCAGTGTGTTTCTGACCACTCTGTTTCTGTCCAGTTATGACCAGACCACTGTGTTTCTGACCACTGTGTTTCTGACCAGTGTGTTTGTGACCACTGTGTTTCTGACCAGTGTGTTTCTGACCAGTGTGTTTCTGACCACTCTGTTTCTGACCAGTGTGTTTCTGACCACTGTGTTTCTGACCAGTGTGTTTCTGACCAGTGTGTTTCTGACCCCTGTGTTTCTGACCACTGTGTTTCTGACGAGTGTGTTTCTGACCACTGTGTTTCTGACCACTGTGTTTCTGACCACTGTGTTTCTCACCACCATGTTTTGGACCACTGTGTTTCTGACCACAGTGTTTCTGACCACTGTGTTTCTGACCACTGTGTTTCTGACGAGTGTGTTTCTGACCACTGTGTTTCTGACGAGTGTGTTTCTGACCACTGTGTTTCTGACGAGTGTGTTTCTGACCACTGTGTTTCTGACGAGTGTGTTTCTGACCACTGTGTTTCTGACGAGTGTGTTTCTGACCACTGTGTTTCTGACGAGTGTGTTTCTGACCACTGTGTTTCTGACGAGTGTGTTTCTGACCACTGTGTTTCTGACGAGTGTGTTTCTGACCACTGTGTTTCTGACGAGTGTGTTTCTGACCACTGTGTTTCTGACGAGTGTGTTTCTGACCACTGTGTTTCTGACGAGTGTGTTTCTGACCACTGTGTTTCTGACGAGTGTGTTTCTGACCACTGTGTTTCTGACGAGTGTGTTTCTGACCACTGTGTTTCTGACGAGTGTGTTTCTGACCACTGTGTTTCTGACGAGTGTGTTTCTGACCACTGTGTTTCTGACGAGTGTGTTTCTGACCACTGTGTTTCTGACGAGTGTGTTTCTGACCACTGTGTTTCTGACGAGTGTGTTTCTGACCACTGTGTTTCTGACGAGTGTGTTTCTGACCACTGTGTTTCTGACGAGTGTGTTTCTGACCACTGTGTTTCTGACGAGTGTGTTTCTGACCACTGTGTTTCTGACGAGTGTGTTTCTGACCACTGTGTTTCTGACGAGTGTGTTTCTGACCACTGTGTTTCTGACGAGTGTGTTTCTGACCACTGTGTTTCTGACGAGTGTGTTTCTGACCACTGTGTTTCTGACGAGTGTGTTTCTGACCACTGTGTTTCTGACGAGTGTGTTTCTGACCACTGTGTTTCTGACGAGTGTGTTTCTGACCACTGTGTTTCTGACGAGTGTGTTTCTGACCACTGTGTTTCTGACGAGTGTGTTTCTGACCACTGTGTTTCTGACGAGTGTGTTTCTGACCACTGTGTTTCTGACGAGTGTGTTTCTGACCACTGTGTTTCTGACGAGTGTGTTTCTGACCACTGTGTTTCTGACGAGTGTGTTTCTGACCACTGTGTTTCTGACGAGTGTGTTTCTGACCACTGTGTTTCTGACGAGTGTGTTTCTGACCACTGTGTTTCTGACGAGTGTGTTTCTGACCACTGTGTTTCTGACGAGTGTGTTTCTGACCACTGTGTTTCTGACGAGTGTGTTTCTGACCACTGTGTTTCTGACGAGTGTGTTTCTGACCACTGTGTTTCTGACGAGTGTGTTTCTGACCACTGTGTTTCTGACGAGTGTGTTTCTGACCACTGTGTTTCTGACGAGTGTGTTTCTGACCACTGTGTTTCTGACGAGTGTGTTTCTGACCACTGTGTTTCTGACGAGTGTGTTTCTGACCACTGTGTTTCTGACGAGTGTGTTTCTGACCACTGTGTTTCTGACGAGTGTGTTTCTGACCACTGTGTTTCTGACGAGTGTGTTTCTGACCACTGTGTTTCTGACGAGTGTGTTTCTGACCACTGTGTTTCTGACGAGTGTGTTTCTGACCACTGTGTTTCTGACGAGTGTGTTTCTGACCACTGTGTTTCTGACGAGTGTGTTTCTGACCACTGTGTTTCTGACGAGTGTGTTTCTGACCACTGTGTTTCTGACGAGTGTGTTTCTGACCACTGTGTTTCTGACGAGTGTGTTTCTGACCACTGTGTTTCTGACGAGTGTGTTTCTGACCACTGTGTTTCTGACGAGTGTGTTTCTGACCACTGTGTTTCTGACGAGTGTGTTTCTGACCACTGTGTTTCTGACGAGTGTGTTTCTGACCACTGTGTTTCTGACGAGTGTGTTTCTGACCACTGTGTTTCTGACGAGTGTGTTTCTGACCACTGTGTTTCTGACGAGTGTGTTTCTGACCACTGTGTTTCTGACGAGTGTGTTTCTGACCACTGTGTTTCTGACGAGTGTGTTTCTGACCACTGTGTTTCTGACGAGTGTGTTTCTGACCACTGTGTTTCTGACGAGTGTGTTTCTGACCACTGTGTTTCTGACGAGTGTGTTTCTGACCACTGTGTTTCTGACGAGTGTGTTTCTGACCACTGTGTTTCTGACGAGTGTGTTTCTGACCACTGTGTTTCTGACGAGTGTGTTTCTGACCACTGTGTTTCTGACGAGTGTGTTTCTGACCACTGTGTTTCTGACGAGTGTGTTTCTGACCACTGTGTTTCTGACGAGTGTGTTTCTGACCACTGTGTTTCTGACGAGTGTGTTTCTGACCACTGTGTTTCTGACGAGTGTGTTTCTGACCACTGTGTTTCTGACGAGTGTGTTTCTGACCACTGTGTTTCTGACGAGTGTGTTTCTGACCACTGTGTTTCTGACGAGTGTGTTTCTGACCACTGTGTTTCTGACGAGTGTGTTTCTGACCACTGTGTTTCTGACGAGTGTGTTTCTGACCACTGTGTTTCTGACGAGTGTGTTTCTGACCACTGTGTTTCTGACGAGTGTGTTTCTGACCACTGTGTTTCTGACGAGTGTGTTTCTGACCACTGTGTTTCTGACGAGTGTGTTTCTGACCACTGTGTTTCTGACGAGTGTGTTTCTGACCACTGTGTTTCTGACGAGTGTGTTTCTGACCACTGTGTTTCTGACGAGTGTGTTTCTGACCACTGTGTTTCTGACGAGTGTGTTTCTGACCACTGTGTTTCTGACGAGTGTGTTTCTGACCACTGTGTTTCTGACGAGTGTGTTTCTGACCACTGTGTTTCTGACGAGTGTGTTTCTGACCACTGTGTTTCTGACGAGTGTGTTTCTGACCACTGTGTTTCTGACGAGTGTGTTTCTGACCACTGTGTTTCTGACGAGTGTGTTTCTGACCACTGTGTTTCTGACGAGTGTGTTTCTGACCACTGTGTTTCTGACGAGTGTGTTTCTGACCACTGTGTTTCTGACGAGTGTGTTTCTGACCACTGTGTTTCTGACGAGTGTGTTTCTGACCACTGTGTTTCTGACGAGTGTGTTTCTGACCACTGTGTTTCTGACGAGTGTGTTTCTGACCACTGTGTTTCTGACGAGTGTGTTTCTGACCACTGTGTTTCTGACGAGTGTGTTTCTGACCACTGTGTTTCTGACGAGTGTGTTTCTGACCACTGTGTTTCTGACGAGTGTGTTTCTGACCACTGTGTTTCTGACGAGTGTGTTTCTGACCACTGTGTTTCTGACGAGTGTGTTTCTGACCACTGTGTTTCTGACGAGTGTGTTTCTGACCACTGTGTTTCTGACGAGTGTGTTTCTGACCACTGTGTTTCTGACGAGTGTGTTTCTGACCACTGTGTTTCTGACGAGTGTGTTTCTGACCACTGTGTTTCTGACGAGTGTGTTTCTGACCACTGTGTTTCTGACGAGTGTGTTTCTGACCACTGTGTTTCTGACGAGTGTGTTTCTGACCACTGTGTTTCTGACGAGTGTGTTTCTGACCACTGTGTTTCTGACGAGTGTGTTTCTGACCACTGTGTTTCTGACGAGTGTGTTTCTGACCACTGTGTTTCTGACGAGTGTGTTTCTGACCACTGTGTTTCTGACGAGTGTGTTTCTGACCACTGTGTTTCTGACGAGTGTGTTTCTGACCACTGTGTTTCTGACGAGTGTGTTTCTGACCACTGTGTTTCTGACGAGTGTGTTTCTGACCACTGTGTTTCTGACGAGTGTGTTTCTGACCACTGTGTTTCTGACGAGTGTGTTTCTGACCACTGTGTTTCTGACGAGTGTGTTTCTGACCACTGTGTTTCTGACGAGTGTGTTTCTGACCACTGTGTTTCTGACGAGTGTGTTTCTGACCACTGTGTTTCTGACGAGTGTGTTTCTGACCACTGTGTTTCTGACGAGTGTGTTTCTGACCACTGTGTTTCTGACGAGTGTGTTTCTGACCACTGTGTTTCTGACGAGTGTGTTTCTGACCACTGTGTTTCTGACGAGTGTGTTTCTGACCACTGTGTTTCTGACGAGTGTGTTTCTGACCACTGTGTTTCTGACGAGTGTGTTTCTGACCACTGTGTTTCTGACGAGTGTGTTTCTGACCACTGTGTTTCTGACGAGTGTGTTTCTGACCACTGTGTTTCTGACGAGTGTGTTTCTGACCACTGTGTTTCTGACGAGTGTGTTTCTGACCACTGTGTTTCTGACGAGTGTGTTTCTGACCACTGTGTTTCTGACGAGTGTGTTTCTGACCACTGTGTTTCTGACGAGTGTGTTTCTGACCACTGTGTTTCTGGCCACTGTGTTTCTGACCAGTGTGTTTCTCACCACTGTGTTTCTGACCACTGTGTTTCTCACCACCATGTTTTGGACCACTGTGTTTCTGACCACAGTGTTTCTGACCACTGTGTTTCTGACCACTGTGTTTATGACCACTGTGTTTCTGACAACTATGTTTCTGACCAGTGTGTTTCTGACCACTGTGTTTCTGACCATTGTGTTTCTGACCACTGTGTTTCTGACCACTGTGTTAGAGACCAGTGTGTTTCTGACCTCTGTGTTTCTGACCAGTGTGTTTCTGACCAATGTGTTTCTGACCACTGTGTTTCTGACCACTGTGTTTATGACCACTGTGTTTCTGACCACTGTCTTTCTGACCACTGTGTTTCTGACCACTGTGTTTCTGGCCACTGTATTTCTGACCAGTGTGTTTCTGACCACTGTCTTTCTGACCACTGTGTTTCTGACCACTGTGTTTCTGGCCACTGTATTTCTGACCAGTGTGTTTCAGACCACTATGTTTCTGACGACTGTGCTTCTGACCAGTGTGTTTTTGACCACTGTTTTTCTGAACAGTGTGTTTCAGACCAGTCTCTTTTTGACCACTGTGTTTATGACCAGTGTGTTTCTGATCACTGTGTTTCTGACCACTGTGTTTCTGACCAGTTGTGTTTCTGACCACTGTGTCTCTGACCAGTGTGTTTCTCACCAGTGTGTTTCTGACCAGTGTGTTTCTGACCACTGTGTTTCTGACCACTGTGTTTCTGACCACTGTGTTTCTGACCAGTGTGTTTCTTAGCAGTGTGTTTCTGACCACTGTGTTTCTGACCATTGTGTTTCTGACCAGTGTGTTTCTGACCAGTGTGTTTCTGACCAGTGTGTTTCTGACCACTGTGTTTCTGACCAGTGTGTTTCTGACCAGTGTGTTTCTGACCACTGTGTTTCTGACCACTGTCTTTCTGACCACTGTGTTTCTGACCACTGTGTTTCTGATCACTGTGTTTCTGACCACTGTGTTTCTGACCACTGTCTTTCTGACCACTGTGTTTCTGACCACTGTGTTTCTGATCACTGTGTTTCTGACCACTGTGTTTCTGACCACTGTCTTTCTGACCACTGTGTTTCTGACCACTGTGTTTCTGATCACTGTGTTTCTGACCACTGTGTTTCTGACCACTGTCTTTCTGACCACTGTGTTTCTGACCACTGTGTTTCTGATCACTGTGTTTCTGACCACTGTGTTTCTGACCACTGTCTTTCTGACCACTGTGTTTCTGACCACTGTGTTTCTGATCACTGTGTTTCTGACCACTGTGTTTCTGACCACTGTCTTTCTGACCACTGTGTTTCTGACCACTGTGTTTCTGATCACTGTGTTTCTGACCACTGTGTTTCTGACCACTGTCTTTCTGACCACTGTGTTTCTGACCACTGTGTTTCTGATCACTGTGTTTCTGACCACTGTGTTTCTGACCACTGTCTTTCTGACCACTGTGTTTCTGACCACTGTGTTTCTGATCACTGTGTTTCTGACCACTGTGTTTCTGACCACTGTCTTTCTGACCACTGTGTTTCTGACCACTGTGTTTCTGATCACTGTGTTTCTGACCACTGTGTTTCTGACCACTGTCTTTCTGACCACTGTGTTTCTGACCACTGTGTTTCTGATCACTGTGTTTCTGACCACTGTGTTTCTGACCAGCGTGTTTCCGACCACTGTGTGCCCGACCACTGTGTTCCTGACCACTGTGTTTCTGGCCACATTCTTTCTGACCAGTGTGTTTCTGACCACTGTGTTTCTGACCGCTGTGTTTCTGACCACCGTGTTTCTGACCACTGTGTTTCTGACCAGTGTGTTTCTGACCAGTGTGTTTCTGCAAAAAGTGTTTTTAACCACTTTGTTTCTGACCACTGTGTTTCAGACCACTGTTTTTCTGACCAGTGTGTTTCTGACCACTGTGTTTCTGACAGTGTCTTTCTGACCACTGTGTTTATGACCAGTGTGTTTCTGACCACTGTGTTTCTGACCAGTGTGTTTCTGACCAGTGTGTTTCTGACAAATGTGTTTCTGACCACTAATTTTCTGACCAGTGTGTTTCTGACCAGTGTGTTTCTGACCACTGTGTTTCGGACCAATGTGTTTATGACCACTGTGTTTCTGACCACTGTGTTTCTGATCACTGTGTTTCTGACCAGTGTGTTTCTGACCACTGTGTTTCGGACCAATGTGTTTATGACCACTGTGTTTCTGACCACTGTGTTTCTGATCACTGTGTTTCTGACCAGTGTGTTTCTGACCACTGTGTTTCTGACCACTGTGTTTCTGACCATTGTGTTTCTGACCAGTGTGTTTCTGACCAGTATGTTTTTGACCACTGTGTTTCTGACCACTGTGTTTCTGACCACTGTGTTTCTGACCATTGTGTTCCTGACCACTGTGTTTCTGACCACTTTGTTTATGACCACTCTATTTCTGACCACTGTGTTTCTGACCACTGTGTTTCTGACCAGTGTGTTTCTGACTCGTGTGTTTCTGACCACCGTGTTTCTGACCAGTGTGTTTCTGACCACTGTGTTTCTGACCACTGTGTTTCTGAGCAGTGTGTTTTTGACCACTGTGTTTGTGACCAGTGTGTTTCTGACCAGTGTGTTTCAGACCACTGTGTTTCTGACCACTGTGTTTCTGACCACTGTGTTTCTGACCACTGTGGTTCTGACCAATGTGTTTCTGACCAGTGTTTTTCTGACCAGTGTGTTTCTGACCAATGTGTTTCTGACAAGTGTGTTTCTGACCAGTGTGTTTCTGACCACTGTGTTTCTGACCATTGTGTTTCTGACCACTGTGTTTCTGACCACTGTTTTTATGACCACTCTATTTCTGACCACTGTGTTTCTGACCACTGTGTTTCTGACCAGTGTGTTTCTGACTCGTGTGTTTCTGACAACCGTGTTTCTGACCAGTGTGTTTCTGACCACTGTGTTTCTGAGCAGTGTGTTTTTTACCACTGTGTTTGTGACCAGTGTGTTTCTGACCAGTGTGTTTCAGACCACTGTGTTTCTGACCACTGTGTTTCTGACTACTGTGGTTCTGACCACTGTGGTTCTGACCAATGTGTTTCTGACCAGTGTGTTTTTGACCAGTGTGTTTCTGACCAGTGTGTTTCTGACCCGTGTGTTTCTGACCAGTGTGTTTCTGACCAGTGTGTTTCTGACCAGTGTGTTTCTGACCAGTGTGTTTCTGACCACCGTGTTTCTGACAATTGTGTTTCTGACCAGTGTGTTTCTGACCA
>SZWC01003283.1:91485-105680 GCA_023375785.1 Penium margaritaceum | reverse complement strand
GTGCCAGAGTTGTGCCAGAGTTGTGCCAGAGTTGTGCCAGAGTTGTGCCAGACTTGTGCCAGAGTGTTGCCAGAGTTGTGCCAGAGTTGTGCTAGAGTTGTGCCAGAGTTGTGCCAGAGTTGTGCCAGAGTTATGCCAGAGTTTTTCCAGAGTGGTGCCAGAGTTGTGCCAGAGTTGTGCCGGAGTTGTACCAGAGTTTTGCCAGTGTTGTGCCATGATTGTGCCATGATTGTGCCAGAATTGTGCCAGTGTTGTGCCAGAGTTGTGCCAGAGTTGTGTCAATGTTGTGCCAGAATTGTGCCAGAGTTGTTCAAATGTTGTGCCAGGGTTGTGCCAGAATTGTGCCGGAGTTGTGCCTTAGTTGTGCCAGAGTTGTGCCAGAGTTGTGCCAGAGTTGTGCCAAAGTTCTGCCAGAGTTGTCGCAGAGTTGTGGCAGATGTGTGGCAGAGTAGTGCCAGAGTTGTGCCAGAGTTGTGCCAGAGTTGTGCCAGAGTTGTGCCAGAGGTTTGCCAGAGTTTTGCCAGGATTGTGCCAGGATTGCCCCATGATTTTGTCAGAGTTGTGCCAGAGTTGTGCCAGAGTCGTGCCAGAATTGTGCCAGAGGTGTGCCAGAGTTGAGCCGGAGTTGTGCCAGAGCAGTGCCAGAGTTGTGCCAGAGTTGTGCCAGAGTTGTGCGAGTTGTGCCAGAGTTGTGCCAGAGTTGTGCGAGTTGTGCCAGAGTTGTGCCAGAGTTGTGCGAGTTGTGCCAGAGTTGTGCCAGAGTTGTGCGAGTTGTGCCAGAGTTGTGCCAGAGTTGTGCGAGTTGTGCCAGAGTTGTGCCAGAGTTGTGCGAGTTGTGCCAGAGTTGTGCCAGAGTTGTGCGAGTTGTGCCAGAGTTGTGCCAGAGTTGTGCGAGTTGTGCCAGAGTTGTGCCAGAGTTGTGCGAGTTGTGCCAGAGTTGTGCCAGAGTTGTGCGAGTTGTGCCAGAGTTGTGCCAGAGTTGTGCGAGTTGTGCCAGAGTTGTGCCAGAGTTGTGCGAGTTGTGCCAGAGTTGTGCCAGAGTTGTGCGAGTTGTGCCAGAGTTGTGCCAGAGTTGTGCGAGTTGTGCCAGAGTTGTGCCAGAGTTGTGCGAGTTGTGCCAGAGTTGTGCCAGAGTTGTGCGAGTTGTGCCAGAGTTGTGCCAGAGTTGTGCGAGTTGTGCCAGAGTTGTGCCAGAGTTGTGCGAGTTGTGCCAGAGTTGTGCCAGAGTTGTGCGAGTTGTGCCAGAGTTGTGCCAGAGTTGTGCGAGTTGTGCCAGAGTTGTGCCAGAGTTGTGCGAGTTGTGCCAGAGTTGTGCCAGAGTTGTGCGAGTTGTGCCAGAGTTGTGCCAGAGTTGTGCGAGTTGTGCCAGAGTTGTGCCAGAGTTGTGCGAGTTGTGCCAGAGTTGTGCCAGAGTTGTGCGAGTTGTGCCAGAGTTGTGCCAGAGTTGTGCGAGTTGTGCCAGAGTTGTGCCAGAGTTGTGCGAGTTGTGCCAGAGTTGTGCCAGAGTTGTGCGAGTTGTGCCAGAGTTGTGCCAGAGTTGTGCAAGAGTCGTGCCAAGGTCGTGGCAGAGTCGTGGCATATTTGTGCCAGAGTTGTGGCAGAGTTGTGCCAGAGTTGTGCCAGATCCGTGCCAGAATTGTGCCATAGTTGTGCCAGAGATGTGCCAGAGTTGTGCCAGAGTTGTGCCAGAGTTGTGCCAGGGCTGTGCTAGAGTTGTGCCAGAGTTGTGCCAGAGTTGTGCCAGATTTGTCCAAGAGTTCTGCCGGATTTCTGCCACAATTGTGCAAAAGTTGTGCCAGAGTTGTGCCACAGTTTGCCAGAGTTGTGCCAGAGTTGTGCCAGAGTTGTGCCAGAGTTGTGCCAGTGTTGTGCCAGTGTTGTGCCAGAGTTGTGCCAGAGTTGTGCCAGGGTACTTTGGTCGGTCATTGTGCATGGTAGCCACACCGTGCTTATACTGATTGAAGGTCACTGTACTTGCCAGTTGAGAACTGATGTTCGCAGACCATTGTTTCCCCCTCTGACCGTTTGTGACTCATGTTATGGTTGGTGAATGCTGACCACCCATATTGAAATTCTTTCATCCTGGTCGGTGACATATGCCTAGTTTGGTTGTTTGGTGTGCATAGTAGCCACACCGTGCCACTGCGTATTGAAGTTCTTTGTTCTTCCTAGTCAATACATAGGGTTCGCAAACCATTGTCTCTCCCTCTGACCATTTGTGAGTCGTGTTATGAGTTGTTAATGTTGACCACACATAGTGGACTTCTTCGGACATAGTCAGTGACATATGCATCATTTGGTTGGTCACTGTGCACGCTAGCCACACCGTGCCACTACTTGTTGAAAATCTGTCTACATGCTAGTTGATAACTAGTGTTCCCAACCCATGGTTTTCACTATTGACCATTTGTGACTCGTGTTATGAGTTTCCAACGGTGACCACACTCTGTGAAATCCGTTTGGTCATGGTTAATGACATATGCCTACTTTGGTTTGTCCCTGTACATGGTTACGACGCCTTGTCACCGCGTATCGAAGGTCTTTGTGCTTTCTAGTTGAAGGCTAGTGTTCCCAAAGCATTGTTAGCCCCTCTGAATATCTGTGACTCGTGTTGTGATTTGCCAACATTGACCACATGAAGTGAAATTATTTGGTCATGGTCAGTGACATATGCATACTTTGGTTGGTCACTGTGCATTGTAGCCACACTGTGCTACTACATGTTGAAGGTATTTGTACTTGCTAGTCGATAACTAGTATTAAGAAACCATTATCTTCCACTCTGACCATTTGTGACTCGTGTTATGAGCTGTCAAAGTTCAACACACATGGTGACATTCTTTGGTCATGGTCAGTGACATATGCATACTTTGGTTGGTTATCGTGCATGGTATCCACACCGTGACACAACGTATTGTAGCTCCTTGTGCTTGCTATTTGATACTTGGTGTTAACAAACCATTGTTTCCCCCTCTGACCATATGTGACTCGTATTATGAGTTGTCAACGTTAACCACACACGGTGGATTTCTTTGGTCAAAGGCAGTACATATGCCTACTTTGGTCGGTCATTGTGCATGGTAGCCACACCGTGCTACTACTGACTGAAGGTCGTTGTAATTGCTAGTTGAGAACTGATATCCACAGACCATTGTTTCCTCCCCTGCCCGGTTGTGCCTCGTGTTATGGTTGGTCAACATTGACCACCCATATTGAAAGTCTCTGGTCATGGTCAGTGACATATGCCTAGTTTGGTTGTTTGGTGTGCATATTAGCCACACTGTGCCACTACGTATTGAAGTTCTTTGTCCGTTCTAGTCGATACACAGGGTGCCTAAACCATTGTCTCTCCCTCTGACCATTTGTGAGTCATGTTATGAGTTGTCAATGTTGACCACGCATAGTGGACTTCTTCCGTCATAGTCAGCGACAGTTGCATCCTTTGGTTGGTCACTGTGCACGATAGCCACACCATGCCACTACTTGTTGAAAATATTTCTACTTGCTAGTTGACAACTAGTGTTCCCAACCGATGGTTTCCCCCACTGACCATTTGTGACTCGTGTTATGAGTTTTCAACGTTGACCACACACTGTGAAATCCGTTTGGTCATGGTTTGTGACATATGCCTACTTTGGTTTGTCATTGTACATGGTTACCACGCCGTGTCATTATGTATTGAAGGCTTTTGTGCTTTCCTGTTGACAGCTAGTGTTCCCAAACCATTGTTTCCCCCTCTGACCATTTGTGACTCGTGTTATGAGTTTTCAACGTTGACCACACACTGTGAAATCCGTTTGGTCATGGTTTGTGACATATGCCTACTTTGGTTTGTCATTGTACATGGTTACCACGCCGTGTCATTATGTATTGAAGGCTTTTGTGCTTTCCTGTTGACAGCTAGTGTTCCCAAACCATTGTTAGCCCCCTCTGACTAGCTGTGACTCGTGTTGTGAGGTGTAAATGTTGACCACATGAAGTGAAATTCTTTGTTCATGGTCAGTGACATATGCATACTTTTGTTGGTCACTCTGCATTGTAGCCACACTGTGCCACTACATATTGATGGTATTTGTACTTGCTAGTTGATAACAAGTATTCCCAACCCATTATCTCCCACCCTGATCATTTGTGACTCGTGTTATGAGTTGTCAAAGTTTACCAGACTTAGTGATATTATTTGGTCATGGGCAGTGACATATGCCTACTTTGGTTGGTCATCGTGCATGGTATCCACACAGTGCCACAACCTATTGAATCTTCTTATGCTTGCTATTTGATACTTGGTGTTCCCAAACCATTGTTTCCCCCTCTGACCATTTGTGACTCGTAATATGAGTTGTCAACGTTGACCACACACAGCGGATTTATTTGGTCAAAGGCAGTACATATGCCTACTTTGGTCGGTCATTGTGCATGGTAGCCACACCGTGCTACTACTGGCTGAAGGTCTTTGTACTTGCTAGTTGAGAACTGATATTCCCATAGCATTGTTTCTTCCCCTGACTGTTTGTGCCCCGTGTTATGGTTGGTCAACATTGACCACCCATATTAATATTCCCTGGTCATGGTCAGTGACATATGCCTAGTTTGGTTGTTTGGTGTGCATATAAGCCACACGGTGCCACTATGTATTGAAGTTCTTTGTCCGTCCTAGTCGATACACATGGTTCCCAAACCATTGTCTCTCCCTCTTACCATTTTTTACTCGTGTTATGAGTTGTCAATGTTGACCACACGTAGTGGACTTGTTCGGTCATAGTGAGTGACACATGCATCCTTTGGTTGGTCACTGTGCACGCTAGCCACACCATGCCACTACTTGTTGAAAATCTTTCTACTTGCTTATTGATAACTAGTGTTCCCAACCCATGGTTTCCCCCACTGACCATCTCTGACTCGTGTTATTAGTTTTCAATGTCAACCACGCACAGTGAAATCCGTTTGGTCATGGTTTGTGACATATGCTTACTTTGGTTTGTCCCTGTACATGGTTACCACGCCGTGTCACTACGTATCGAAGGTCTTTGTGCTGTCTTCTTGACAGATAGTGTTCCCAAACCATTGTTAGCCCCCTCTGACTATCTGTAACTCGTGTTGTGAGTTGTAAACGTTGATAGCTAGTGTTCCCAAACTACTGTTAGCCCCTCTGAATATCTGCGACTCGTGTTGTGAGTTTTCAACATTGACCACATGAAATGAAATTCTTTGGTCATGGTCAGTGACATATGCATACTTTGGTTGGTCACTGTGCATTGTAGCCACACTGTGCCACTACATATTGAATGTATTTGTACTTGCTAGTCAATAACTAGTATTTAGAAACCATTATCTTCAAGTCTGACCATTAAAGTCTGACCATTTGACATATGCCTACTTTGGTTTGTCACTGTACATGGTTACCACGCCGTATCATTATGTATTGAAGGTCTTTGTGCTTTCTTGTTGACAGCTATTGTTCCCAAACCATTGTTAGCCCCCTCTGACTATCTGTGACGCGTGTTGTGAGTTGTAAATGTTGACCACATGAAGTGAAATTATTTGTTCATGGTCAGTGACATATGCATACTTTGGTTAGTCACTGTGCATTGTAACCACACTGTGCCACTACATGTTGAATGTATTTGTACTTGCTAGTCGATAACTATTATTTAGAAACCATTGTCTTCCACTCTGACCATTTGTGATTCGTGTTATGCGCTGTCAAAGTTTACCACACATGGTGACATTCTTTGGTCATGGTCAGTGACATATGCAGACATTGGTTGGTCATCGTGCATGGTATCCACACTGTGCAACAACGTATTGAAGGTCATTGTTCTTGCTAGTTGATACCTGGTGTTCCCAAATAATTGTTTCCCCCTCTTACTATTTGTGACTCGTATTATGAGTTGTCAACGTTGACCACGCACAGCAGATTTCTTTGGTCAAAGGCAGTACATATGCCTACATTGGTCGGTCATTGTGCATGGTAGCCATACAGTGCTACTACTGATTGAAGGGCGTTGTACTTGCTAGTTGATAACTGATATTCCCGGACCATTGTTTCCCCCTCTGACCCTTTGTGAATCGTGTTATGGTTGGTGAACGTTGACCACCCATATTGAAATTATTTGGTCATGGTCAGTGACATATGCCCAATTTGGTTGTTTTGTGTGCATAGTAGCCACACCGTGCCACTAAACATTGAAGTTATTTGTCCTTTCTAGTCCATGCATAGGGTTTCCAAACCATTGTCTCTCCCTCTGACCATTTGTGACTCGTGTTATGAGTTGTCAGTGTTGACCACGCATACTGGATTTCTTCGGTCATAGTCAGTGACGTATTCATCCTTTGGTTGGTCACTGTGCACGCTAGCCAAACCGTGCCACTACTTTTTGAAGTTCTTCGTACTTGCTAGTTGGCAACTAGTGTTCCCAACCCATTGTTAACCCTCTGACCATTTGTGACTCGTGTTAAGAGTTTTCAATATTGACCACACACTGTGAAATTCGTTTGTGCATGGTTAGTGACATATGCCTACTTTGGTTTGTCACTGTACATGGTTACCAGGCCGTGTCACTACATATCAAAAGGTATTTGTGCTTTATAGTTAATAGCTAGTGTTCCCACACCATTGTTACCCCCTTTGACTATCTGTGACTCGTGTTGTGAGTTCTCAATGCTGACCACATGAAGTGAAATTCGTTGGTCATGGTCAGTGACATATGCATAATTTGGTTGGTCACCGTGCATGGTAGCAACGCTGTGCCACTACATATTGAAGGTATTTGTACTCGCTACTCGATATCTAGTATTCACGAACCATTGTCTTTGACTTTGACCATTTGTGACTCGTGTTATGAGCTGTCAACATTTACCACACTTAGTGACATTATTTGGTCATGGTCAGTAACATATGCCTACGTTGGTTGGTCATCGTGCATGGCATCCACACCGTGCCACAACTTGTTGAAGGTCCTTGTGCTTGCTGGTTGAAACCTGATGTTCCCAGACCATTGTTTCCCCCTCTGACCATTTGTGATTCGCATTATGAGTTGTCAACGTTGTCCACACACAGCGGATTTCTTTGGTCAAAGGCAGTACATATGCCTACTTTGGTCGGTCATTGTGCATGGTAGCCACACCGTGCTTATACTTGTTGGAGGTCACTGTACTTGCTAGATGAGAACTGATATTCATAGACCATTGTTTCCCCCTCTGACCGTTTGTGATTCGTGTTATGGTTGGTGAATGTTGACTACCCATATTGAAATTCTTTCACCATGGTCGTTGACATATGCCTAGTTTGGTTGTTTGGTATGCATAGTCGCCACACCGTGCCACTACGTATTCAAGTTCTTTGTCATTTCTAGTCGATACATAGGGTTCCCAACCCATTGTCTCTCCCTCTGACCATTGGTGACTCGTGTTATGAGTTGTCAATGTTGACCATACATAGTGGACTTCTTCGGTTATAGTCAGTGACGTGTGCATCCTCTGGTTGGTCACTGTGCACGATAGCCACATCGTGCCACTACTTGCTGAAAATCTTTCTACTTGCTAGTTGATAACTAGTGTTTCCAACCCACGGTTTCCCCCACTGACCATTTGTGACTCGTGTTATGAGTTTTCAACGTTGACCACACACTGTGAAATCCGTTTGGTGATGGTTTGTGACACATGCCTACTTTGGTTTGTCACTGTACATGGTTACCACGCCGTATCATTACGTATTGAAGGTCTTTGTGCTTTCTTGTTGACAGCTATTGTTCCCAAACCATTGTTAGCCCCCTCCGACTATCTGTGACTCGTGTTGTTAGTTGTAAATATTGATCACATGAAGTGAGATTCTTTGTTCATGGTCAGTGACATATGCATACTTTGGTTAGTCACTGTGCATTGTAACCACACTGTGCCACTACATGTTGAAGGTATTTGTACTTGCTAGTCGATAACTATTATTTAGAAACCATTGTCTTCCACTCTGACCATTTGTGATTCGTGTTAGGCGCTGTCAAAGTTTACCACACATGGTGACATTATTTGGTCATGGTCAGTGACATATGCATACATTGGTTGGTCATCGTGCATGGTATCCACAATGTGCAACAACGTATTGAAGGTCATTGTTCTTGCTAGTTGATACCTGGTGTTCCCAAATAATTGTTTCCCCCTCTGACTATTTGTGACTCGTATTATGAGTTGTCAACATTGACCACACACAGCGGATTTCTTTGGTCAAAGGCAGTACATATGCCTATTTGGTCGGTCATTGTGCATGGTAGTCATATTGTGCTACTACTGATTGAAGGGCGTTGTACTTGCTAGTTGAGAACTGATATTCCCAGACCATTGTTTCCCCCTCTGACCCTTTGTGAATCGTGTTATGGTTGGTGAGCGCTGACCACCCATATTGAAATTATCTGGTCATGGTCAGTGACATATGCCCAAATTGGTTGTTTTGTGTGCATAGTAGCCACACCGTGCCACTACATATTGAAGTTACTTGTCCTTTCTAGTCCATGCATAGGGTTCCCAAACCATTGTCTCTCCCTCTGACCATTTGTGACTCGTGTTATGAGTTGTCAATGTTGACCACGCATACTGGACTTCTTCGGTCATAGCTAGTTACGTATTCATCATTTGGCTGGTCACTGTGCACACTAGCCTAACCGTGCGACTGCTTGTTGAAGTTCTTCGTACTTGCTAGTTGACAACTAGTGTTCCCAACCCATTGTTTTCCCCTCTGACCATTTGTGACTCGTGTTATGAGTTTTCAATATTGACCACACACTGTGAAATTCGTTTGGTCATGGTTAGTGACATATGCCTACTTTGGTTTGTCACTGTACATGGCTACCATGCTGTGTCACTACATATTAAAGGTATTTGTGATTTCTAGTTAAGAGCTAGTGTTCCCAACCCATTGTTTTCCCCTCTGACCATTTGTGACTCGTGTTATGAGTTTTCAATATTGACCACACACTGTGAAATTCGTTTGGTCATGGTTAGTGACATATGCCTACTTTGGTTTGTCACTGTACATGGCTACCATGCTGTGTCACTACATATTAAAGGTATTTGTGATTTCTAGTTAAGAGCTAGTGTTCCCAAACCATTGTCACCCCCCTTTGACTATCTATGACTCGTGTTGTGAGTTGCCAACGCTGACCACATGAAGTGAAATTCGTTGGTCATGGTCAGTGACATATGCATACTTTGGTTGGTCACTGTGCATGGTAGGCACGCTGTGCCACAACATATTCAAGGTATTTGTACTTGCTACTTGATAACTAGTATTCACAAACTATTGTCTTCCACTCTGACCATTTGTGACTCGTGTTATGAGCTGTCAACGTTTACCACACTTAGTGACATTATTTGGTCATGGTCAGTGACATATGCGTACTTTGGTTGTTCATCGTGCATGGTATCCACACCGTGCCACAACTTGCTGAGGGTCCTTGTGCTTGCTAGTTGCCATTGTTTCCCCCTCTGACCATTTGTGATTCGTATTCTGAGTTGTCAACACTGTACACACACGGCGGATTTCTTTGGTCAATGGCAGTACATATGCCTACTTGGGTCGGTCATTGTGCATGGTAGCCACACTGTG
This sequence comes from Penium margaritaceum, assembly GCA_023375785.1. Classification (NCBI taxonomy): domain Eukaryota; kingdom Viridiplantae; phylum Streptophyta; class Zygnematophyceae; order Desmidiales; family Peniaceae; genus Penium; species Penium margaritaceum. The sequence continues at coordinate 96,082 of SZWC01003283.1, read as the reverse complement.
CTTATACTGATTGAAGATCGCTGTAATTCCTAGTTGAGAACTGATATTCCCAGACCATTGTTTCCCCCTCTGACCATTTGTTACTCGTGCTATGGTTGGTGAATGTTGACCACCCACATTGAAATTATTTGGTCATGGTCAGTGACATATGCCTACTTTGGTTGTTTGGTGTGCATAGTAGCCACACCGTGCCACTACGTATTGAAGTTCTTTGTCCTTTATAGTCGATACATAGGTTTCCCAAACCATTGTCTCTCCCTCTAACCATTTGTGACTCGTGTTATGAGTTTTCAATGTTGACCACACATAGTGGACTTCTTCGGTCATAGTCAAGAACATATGCATCCTTTGGTTGATCACTGTGCACGCTAGCCACTCCGTGCCATTACTTGTTGAAATTCTTTCCACTTGCTAGTTGATAACGAGTGTTCCAAACCCATTGTTTCCCCCTCTGATCATTTGTGACTCGTGTTATGCGTTTTTAACGTTGACCACACACTGTGAAATTCTTTTGGTCATGGTTAGTGACTTATGCATACTTTGGTTTGTCACTGTACATGGTTACCACGCCGTGTCACTACGTATTGAAGGTCTCCGTGCTTTCTTGTTGATTGCTAGTGTCCCTAAACCATTGTTGCTTCCTCTGAATATCTGTGACTCGTGTTGTGAGTTGTCAACATTGACCACATGAAGTGAAATATTTTGTTCATGGTCAGTGACATATGCGTTCTTTGGTTGGTCAATGTGCATTGTAGCCACACTGTGCCACTACATATTGAAGGTATTTGTACTTGATAGTCAATAACTAGTATTAAAAAACCAGTATGTTCCACCCTGACTATTTTTGACTCGTGTTATGAGTTGTCAAAGTTTACCACACATGGTCACGTTCTTTGGTCATGGTCAGTGACATATGCATACCTTGGCTGGTCATCGTGCATGGTATCCACACCGTGCCACAACGTATTGTAGCTCCATGTGCTTCCTATTTGATACTTGGTGTTCCCAAACCATGGTTTCCCCCTCTGACCATTTGTGAGTCGTATTATGAGTTGTCGACGTTGACCAGACACAGCGGATTTCTTTCGTCAAAGGCATTATATATGCCTACTTTGGTCGGTCATTGTGCATTGTAGCCACACCGTGCTACTACTGACTGAATTTCGTTATACTTGCTAGTTGAAAACTGATCTTCCCAAACCATTGTTTCCTCCCCTGACTGTTTGTGACTCGTGTTATGGTTGGTCAACGTTGACCACCCGTTTTGAAATTCTCTGATCATGGTTAGTGACATATGCCTAATTTGGATTTTTGGTGTGCATATTAGCCACGCTGTGCCACTACGTATTGAAGTTATTTTTCCTTTCTAGTCCATGCATAGGGTTCCCAATCCATTGTCTCTCCATCTGACCATTCGTGACTCGTGTTATGTGTTGTCAATGTTGACCACACATAGTGGACTTCTTCGGTCATAGTCAGTGACGTATTCATCCTTTGGTTGGTCTCTGTGCATGCTAGCCATACCGTGCCACTATTTGTTGAAAATCTTTCTACTTGCTTGTTGATAACTAGTGTTCCCAACCCATGGTTTCCCCCACTGACCATTTGTGACTCGTGTTATGAATTCTCAACGTTGACCACACACTGTGAAATCCATTTGGTTATGGTTTGTGACGTTTGCCTACTTTGGTTTGTCACTGTACATGGTTACCACGCCGTGTCATTGCGTATCGAAAGTCTCCGTGCTTTGTTGTTGACAGCTAGTATTCCCAAGCCATTGTTAGCCCCCTCTGAGTGTATATGACTCGTGTTGTGAGTTGTGAATGTTAACCATATGAAGTGAAATTCTTTGTTCATGGTCAGTGACATATGCATACTTTGCTTGGTCAATGTACACTGTAGCCACACTATGCCACTACATGTTGAAGGTATTTGTACTTGCTAGTCGATAACTAGTCTTCACAAACGATTATCTTCCACCCTGACCATTTGTGACTCGTGTTATAAGTTGTCAAAGTTGACCACACTTAGTGACATTATTTGGTCATGGTCAGTGTCATATGCTTACGTTGGTTGGTTATCGTGCATGGTATCCACACCGTGCCACAACGTATTGGAGGTCCTTGTGCTTGCTATTTGATACTTGGTGTTCCCAAACCATTGTTTCCCCCTCTGACCATTTGTGACTCGTATTATGAGCTGTCAACGTTGATCACACACAGTGGATTTCTTTGGTCAAATGCAGTACATATGCCTACTTTGGTCGGTCTATGTGCATGGTAGCCACATCGTGCTACTAGTGACTGAAGTTCGTTGTACTTGCTAGTTGGTATCTAATATTCCCAAACCATTATTTCCCCCTCTGACAATTCGGGACCCATATTATGGGTTGTCAACGTTCACCACACATAGTAAAATGATTTAGTCATGGTAAGTGGCACATGCCTAATCTGGTTGGTCATTGTGCATGGTAGCCACACCGTTCCACTACTTGTTGAAAGTCTTTGTACTTGCTAGGCAATAAATAGCAAAACGTTTCTCCCCTTGACACCGGGTCGGTTTCTGTTGATTTGTTACGCGTAGCTGCCTTCACTGGAATACTCCCTACCACCCCCTAGATGGATGTTCCGTGGACGACCTGGAGGACAGATTTGCGACCGCATTATGACACCCCCCTACCCCCCCACGGCTTAGGCTCGAGGGTTGAGTTGAGGTATCACAACACCCCCCCCAGGTCGCGAGCCTATTATATATTGCGCGTACGAGGATTCAAACCCATGACCCACCGCTCCAGAATCGAACTCTATAAGCACTAAGCCAGCTCACATGGTGTTCATATGATGTCCAAATGACATTATAAGGGTTCCTATGGGTAAAGGGAATAAAATAAGGGGGTGTTAGATTGGAGGGTAGTTTTCAAAAGTATGAATGATAACAAAGTTAGTTTAGTCATAAAAAAATTGACGCAGACGGAATTTCAAATTTTGCAACTTCGAGCTTGAATAACCTCTCAACCATTGCTCCGATTGACCAGCCGTAAGAAGGGAATTTTACTATACACAGTGAAACTCTTTTTATGATATTCAGTGACACAAGCATACTTTGGTTGGTCATTGTGCATGGTAGCCACACCATGCCACCACTTATCAAAGGTCTTTGTACTTGCTAGTCGATACCGAGTATTCCTTAACCATTGTTTCTCCCTATGCCAATTTTTTACTTGTATTATGAGTTGTGAACGTTGACCACACACACTAAACTTCTTTGGTCATGAGCAGTGATGTATGCCTACGTGGGTAGGTCCTTGTGCACGGTAGCCACACCGTGCCAATACATACGAAAAATATTTGTACTCTCTAGAAGATACATAGTGTTTTGAAACCATGTTTTCCCCCTCTGACCATTTGTGACTCGTGTTATGGGTTGTGAACGTTGACCACCCATAATGAAATTCTTTGGTCATGGTTAGTGACATATGCCTGGGTTGGTTTGTCACTGTTCCTGGTTACCACGCCGTGTCACTACATATTAAAGGTAGTTGTGCTTTCTAGTTGATAGCTAGTGTTCCCAAACCATTGTTACCCCCTCTGACTATCACTGACTTGTGTTGTGAGTTGTCAACGCTGACCACATGAAGTGAAATTCGTTGGTCATGGTCAGTGACATATGCATACTTTGGTTGGTCACTGTGCATGGTAGCCACGCTGTGCCACTACATATTGAAGGTATTTGTACTTGCTAGTCGATACCGAGTATTCCCAAACCATTGTTACCCCCTCTGACTATCACTGACTTGTGTTGTGAGTTGTCAACGCTGACCACATGAAGTGAAATTCGTTGGTCATGGTCAGTGACATATGCATACTTTGGTTGGTCACTGTGCATGGTAGCCACGCTGTGCCACTACATATTGAAGGTATTTGTACTTGCTAGTCGATAACTAGCATTCACAATCCATTATCGTCCACCCTGACCATTTGTGACTCGTGTTACGAGTTGTCAACGTTTACCACACTTAGTGACATTGTTTGGTCATGGTCAGTGACATATGCCTACTTTGGTTGGTCATCATGGATGGTATCCACAGAGTGCCACAACTTATTGAAGTTCCTTGTGCTTGCTAGTTGATACCTGGTGTTCCCAAACCATTGTCTCCCCCTCTGACCATTTTCTAGTTGGTATCTAGTATTCCCAAACCATTGTTTCCCCCACTGAAAATTCGTGACCCATGTTATGGGTTGTCAACGTTGACCACACATAGTAAAATTATTTGGTCATGGTAAGTGGCACATGCCTAATCTGGTTGGTCACTGTGCATGGTGGCCACACCGTTCCACTACTTGTTGGAAGTCTTTGTACTTGCCACTCAATAAAGAGCAAAAGGTTTATCCCTTTGACACCAGGTCGATTTTTGTTGATTTGTAACGCGTAGGTGCCTTCACTGGAATACTCCCTCCCACCCCCTTAGATGGATGTTCCGTGGACGACCTGGAGAACACATTTGCGACCGCATTATGACACCCCCCACCCCCCTCCCCCCCATGGCTTAGACTCGAAGGTAGAGTTGAGGTATCACAACACGGCCGTCCCCCCCCCC
>SZWC01003283.1:66417-91361 GCA_023375785.1 Penium margaritaceum | reverse complement strand
CTTTGACACCAGGTCGATTTTTGTTGATTTGTAACGCGTAGGTGCCTTCACTGGAATACTCCCTCCCACCCCCTTAGATGGATGTTCCGTGGACGACCTGGAGAACACATTTGCGACCGCATTATGACACCCCCCACCCCCCTCCCCCCCATGGCTTAGACTCGAAGGTAGAGTTGAGGTATCACAACACGGCCGTCCCCCCCCCCCAGGTCGCGAGCCTATTCTATATTGCACGTACAAGGATTCAAACCCAGGACCTACCGCTCCAGAATCTAACTCTATAAGTACTAAGCCAACTCACATGGTGTTCATATGATGTCCAAATGACATCATAAGGGGTCCTATTGGTAAAGGGCATAAAATAAGGGGGTGTAAGATTATAGGGTAGTTTTCAAATGTATGAATGATAACAAAGTTAGTTTAATCATAAAAGTTTGACGCAGACAGAATTTCAAATTTTGCAACTTCAAGCTTGAACAACCTCTCAACAATTGCTCCGATTGACCAGTCGTAGGAAGGAAAGTGGACTACACACAGTGAAACTCTTTTTATGATATTCAGTGACACAAGCATACTTTGGCTGGTCATTGTGCATGGTAGCCACACCGTGCAACCACTTATCGAAAGTCTCTGTACTTGCTAGTCGATACCGAGTATTCCCAAACCATTGTTTCTCCCTCTGCCCATTTTTGACTTGTATTATGAGTTGTCAACATTGACCACACACACTAAACTTCTTTGGTCATGAGCAGTGATGTATGCCTACTTGGATAGGTCATTGTGCACGGTAACTACACCATGCTAATACATACAAAAAAACTTTGTACTTGCAAGAATATACATAGTGTTTTGAAACTATGTTTTTCCCCTCTGACCATTTGTGACTCATGTTATGGGTTGTGAAAGTTGACCATCCATATTGAACTTCTTTGGTCATGGTTAGTCACATATGTCTAGTATGGTTTGTCACTATACGCGGTTACCACGCCGTGTCACTATGTATTGAAGGTCTTTGTGCTTTCTAGTTGATAACTAGTATTCCCAAACCATTATTATCCCCCTCTGACTATCAGTGACTCGTGGTGTGAGTTGTCAACGCTGACCACATGAAGTGAAACTTGTTGGTCATTGTTAGTGACATATGTATACTTTGGTTGGTCATTGTGCATGGTAGCCACGCTGTGCCACTACATATTGAAGGTATCTGTACTTGCTAGACGATAACTAGTATTCACAAACCATTATCTTCCACCTTGACCATTTGTGACTCGTGTTATGACTTGTCAAAGGTTACCACACTTAGTGACATTATTTGGTCATGGTCAGTGACATATGCCTACTTTGGTTGGTCATCGTACATGGTATCCACACCGTGCCACAATTTCTTGAAGGTCCTTGTGCTTGCTAGTTGAGACCTGGTGTTCCCAAACCATTGTCTTCCCCTCTGACCATTTGTGAATCCTATTATGAGTTGTCAATGCTGACCACACACAGCGGAATTCTTTGGTCAAAGGTAGTACATATGCCTACTTTGGTCGGTCAGTGTGGATGGTAGCCACACCGTGCTTATACTGATTGAAGGTCGCTGTACTTCCTAGTTGAGAACTGATATTCACAGACCATTGTTTCCCCCCTCTGACCGTTTGTGACTCGTGTTATGGTTGGTGAATGTTGGCCACCCATATTGAAATTCTTTCATCATGGTCGGTGACATATGCCTAGTCCTGTTGTTTGGTGTGCATGGTAGCCACACCGTGCCAGTACGTTTTCAAGTTTTTTGTCCTTTATAGTCGATACATAGGGTTCCCAAACCATTGCCTCTCCCTCCGACCATTTGTGACTTTTGTTGTGAGTTGTCAATATTGACCATACATAGTGGACTTATTCGGTCATAGTCAGTGACGTGTGCATCCTTTGGCTGGTCACTGTGCACGCTAGCCACACCGTGCTACTGCTTGTTGAAAATATTTATACTTGCTAGTTGATAACTAGTGTTCCCAACCTATGGTTTCCCCCACTGACCATTTGTGACTTGTGTTATGAGTTTTCAACGTTGACCACACACAGTGAAATCCGTTTGGTCATGTTTTGTGACATATGCCTACTTTGGTTTGTCAATGTACATGGTTACCACGGCGTGTCATTACGTATCAAAGGTCTTTGTGCTGTCTTCTTGACAGCTAGTGTTCCCAAGCCATTGTTAGCCCCCTCTGACTATCTGTAACTCGTGTTGTGAGTTGTAAACATTGACCACATGAAGTCAAATTCTTTGTTCATGGTGAGTGACATATGCATACTTTGGTTGGTCACTATGCATTGTAACCATGCTGTGCCACTACATATTGAAAGTATTTGTACTTGCTAGTCGATAACTAGTATTCACAAACAATTATCTTCCACCCTGACCATTTGTGACTCGTGTTATGAGCTGTCAAAGTTTACCACACTTAGTGACATTATTTGGTCATGGTCAGTGACATATGCCTACTTTGGTTGGTCATCCTGCATGGTTTCCACACCGTGCCACAACGTATTGAAGCTCCTTGTGCTTGCTATTTGATACTTTGTGTTCCAAAACCATTGCTTCCCCCCTGTGACCATCTGTGGCTCGTATTGTGAGCTGTCAACGTTGACCACACACAGCGGATTTATTTGGTCAAAGGCAGTACATATGCCTACTTTGGTCAGTCATTGTGCATGGTAGCCACACCGTGGTACTACTCACTCAAGTTCGTTGTACTTGCTAGATGAGAACTGATATTCCCATAGCATTCTTTCCTCCCCTGGCCGTTTGTGACTCATGTTATGGTTGGTCAACGTTGACCACCCATATTGAAATTCTCTGGTCATGGTCATTGACACATGCCTAGTTTGCTTGTTTTATGTGCATATTAGCCACAACATGCCACTACGTATCGAAGTTCTTTGTCCTTTATAGTCAATACATAGGGTTCCCAAACCATTGTCTCTCCCTCTGACCATTTGTGACTCGTGTTATGAGTTGTCAATGTTGACCACACATAGTAGACTTCTTCGGTCATAGCCAGTGACATATGCATCCTTTGGTTGGTCACTGTGCACGCTAGCCACACCGTGCCACTACTTGTTGAAGATATTTCTACTTGCTATTTGATAACTAGTGTTCCCAACCCATGGTTTTCCCCACTGACCATTTATGACTCGTGTTATGAGTTTTCAACGTTGACCACACACTGTGAAATCCGTTTGGTCATGATTAGTGACATATGCCTGCTTTGGTTTGTCACTGTACATGGTTACCACGCCATTTCACTATGTATCAAAGGTCTTTGTGCATTCTAGTTGATAGCTAGTGTTCCCAAACCGTTGTTAGCCCATCTGAATATCTGTGACTCGTGTTGTGAGTTGTCATTATTGACCACATGAAGTGAAATAATTTGGTCACGGTCAGTGACATATGCATTCTTTGGTTGGTCACTGTGCATTGTAGCCACACTGTGCCACTACATGTTAAAGGTATTTTGTACTTGCTAGTCGATAACTAGTATTTAGAAACCATTATCTTCCACTATGACCAGTTGTGACTCGTGTTATGAGATGTCAAAGTTTACCACACATAGTGACATTCTTTGGTCATGGTCAGTGACATACGCATACCATGGTTGGTCCTCGTGCATGGTATCCACACCGTGCCACAATGCATTGAGGGTCATTGTGCTTGCTAGTTGATACCTGGTGTTCCCAAACAATTGTTTCCCCACCTGACTATCTGTGACTCGTATTATGAGTTGTCAACGCTGACCACACACAGCGGATTTCTCTGGTCAAAGGCAGTACATATGCCTACTTTGGTCGGTCATTGTGCATGGTAGCCACAGCGTGCTACTACTGATTGAAGGGCGCTGTACTTGCTAGATGATAACTGATAGTCCCGGACCATTGTTTCCCCCACTGCCCGTTTGTGACTTGTGTTATGGTTGGTGAACTTTGACCACCCATATTGAAATTCTTTGGTCATGGTCAGTGACATATGCCTAGTTTGGTTGTTTGGTGTGCATAGTAGCTACACCGCGCCACTATGTATTGAACTTATCTGTCCTTTCTAGTCCATGCATAGGGTTCCCAAACCATTGTCTCTCCCTCTGACCATTTGTGACTCGTGTTATGCGTTGTGAATGTTGACCACGCATACTGGATTTCTTCTGTCATAGTCAGTGACGTATTCATCCTTTGGTTGGTCACTATGCACGCTAGCCAAACCGTGCCACTACTTGTTGAAGGTCTTCGTACTTGCTAGTTGACAACTAGTGTTCCTAACCCATTTTTTCCGCCTCTGGCCATTTGTGACTCGTGTTATGAGTTTTCAATATTGACCACACACGGTGAAATTTGTTTGGTCATGGTTAGTGACATATGCCTACTTTGGTTTGTCACTGTACATGGTTACCACGTCGTGTCACTACATGTTAAAGGTATTTGTGCTTTCTAGTTAATAGCTAGTGTTCCCAAACCATTGTTACACCTCCCCCCTTGACTATCTGTGACTCGTGTTGTGAGTTGTCAACGCTGACCACATGAAGTGAAATTCGTTGTTCATGGTCAGTGACATATGCATACTTTGGTTAGTCACTGTGCATGGTAGCCACGCTGTGCCACTACATATTGAAGGTATTTGTACTTGCTACTTGATGACTATTACTTACGAACCATTGTCTTCCACTCTGACCATTTGTGACTCGTGTTATGAGTTGTCAAAGTTTATCACACATAGTGACATTATTTGGTCATGGTAAGTGACATATGCCTACTTTTGTTGGTCATCGTGCATGGCATCCACACCGTGCCACAGCTTGTTGAAGGTCCTTGTGCTTGCTAGTTGATACCTGATGTTCTTAGAGCACTGTTTCCCCCTCTGACCATTTGTGATTCGTATTATGAGTTGTCAACGTTGTCCACACACAGTGGATTTCTTTGGTCAAAGGCAGTAGATATGCCTACTTTGGTCGGTCATTGTGAATGGTAGCCACACCGTGCTTATACTGATTGAAGGTGGCTGTACTTGCTAGTTGAGAACTGATGTTCCCAGACCATTGTTTCCCCCTCTGACCGTTTGTGACTCGTGTTATGGTTGGTGAATGTTGACCACCCATATTGAAATTCGTTGGTCATGGTCAGTGACATATGCCTACTTTGGTTGTTTGGTGTGCATAGTAGCCACACCGTGCCACTACGTATTGAATTTCTTTGTCATTTATAGTCAATACATAGGGTTCCCAAACCATTGTCTCGCCCTCAGACCATTAATGACTCGTGTTATGAGTTTTCAATGTTGACCACACATAGTGGACTTCTTCGGTCATAGTCAAGGACATATGCATCATTTGGTTGGTCAACGTACACGCTTGCCACACCGTGCCACTACTTGTTGAAAATATTTCTACTTGCTAGTTGATAACTAGTATTCCCAACAGGCGCAGGTACCCTATGTACAGGTGCAGGCACCCTAGGCACGCGCGCAAGTACTCTAGGGACAGGCGTAGGTACCCTAGGTACAAGCGCAGGTATCATAGGCACAAGCGCAGGTACCCTAGGCATAGGCGCACGTACCCTAGGCACAGGCGCACGTACCCTAGGCACAGGCGCAGGTACCCTAGGGAGAGGCGCAGGTACCCAGGGCAAAAGTGCAGGTACCCTAGGCACAGGCGCAAGTACCCTAGGCACGGGCGCATGTACCCTGGGCACAGGCGCTGGTATCCTAGGCACGAGCGCAGAAACCCTAGCGACAGGCGCAAGTACCCTAGACACAGGCGCAGGTAACCTTGATACAGGCGCATGTACCCTAGGCACAGGCGCAGGTACCCTAGGCACAGGCGCAGTTAACCTAGGTATAGGCGCAGGTACCCTAGGCACAGGCGCAGGTACCCTAGGCAGAGTCACAGATACCCTAGGCATAGGCACATGTACCCTAGGCACAGGCACAGGTACCCTAGGCACAGGCGCAGGTACCATAGGCACACGCGCAAGTACCCCAGGCACAAGCGCACGTACCCGGGGCACAGGCGGATGTACTCTAGGCACAGGCCCAGGTACCCTAAGCACAAGCGCGGGTACCATAGGCACAGGCGCAGGTACCCTAGGCACAGGCACAGGTACCCTAGGGACAGGCGCAGGCACCCTAGGCACAAGCGCAAGTAATCTAGGCAGAGGCGCAGGTACCCTAGGCATAGGCACAGATACCCTAGGCACAGGCACAGGTACCCTAGGCACAGGCGCAGGTAACCTGGGCACAAGCGCAGGTACCTTAGGCACAAGCGTAGGTACCCTAGGCACAGGGGCAGGTAACCTAAGTACAGGCGCAGGCACCCTAGGCACAGGCGCAGTTACCCTAGGCACAAGCGCAGGAACCCTAAGCATAGGTGCAGGTACCCTAGGCACAGGCGCACGCACCCTGGGGACAGGCGCAGGTACCCTAGGCACAGGCGTAGGCAACCTGGACACAAGCGTAGGTACCATACGCACAGGCTCAGGTACCCTCGCCACAGGCGCTGGTAGCCTAGGCACAGGCCTAGGTAACCTGGGCACAGGCGCAGGTATCCTAGGCACATGCACAGGTACCCTAGGCTCAGGCGCAGGTACCATAGGGACAGGTGCAGGTACCCTAAGCACAGGCACAGGTATCCTAGGCACGGGCGCAAGTACACTAGGCACAGGCGCAGGTACCCTAGGCACAGGCGCAGGTTCCGTAGGCACAAGCGTAGGTACCGTGGGCACAGGCGCAGATACCCCAAGCACAGGCACATGTACCCTAGGGACAGGCGCACGTACCATAGGCACATATGCAGATACCCAGGCCAAGGCGCAGGTACCCTGGGGACAGGCGCAGATACCCTAGGCACAGGCGCCTGTACCCTGGGCATAGGCGCAGGTTTCCAAGGCAGAGGCGCAGATACCCTAGGCACAGGTGCATGTACCCTCGGCACACGCGTAGGTATCCTAGACACAAGCGCAGGTACCCTAAGCACAGGCACAGGTACCCCAGGCACTGGCACAGGTACCCTAGGCACAGATGCAGGTACCTTATGCACAGGCGTAGGTACCCTAGGCACATGCGCAGGTACCCTAGGCACAGGCGCAGGTACCCTAGCCACAGGCGCAGGTAACCTGGGTACATGCGCAGGTACCCTAGGCACAGACGCAGGTACCCATGGCATAGTCACAGGTACCCTAGGCACAGGCACAGGTACCCTAGGCACAGGCACACGAACCCTAGGCACAGGCGCAGGTACCCTAGGCAAAGGGGCAGGTACTCTAGGGACAGGTGCAGGTACCATAGGCACAAGCGCAGGCACCCCAAGCACAAGCGCAGATACCCTAGGCACAAGGGCAGGTACCCTAGGCACAGGCGAAGGTACCCTAGGCACAGGCGCATGTACCCTAGGCACAAGCGCACGTACCCTAGGCACAGGCGCGGGTACCCCAAGCATAGGCCCAGGTATCCTAAGCACAGGCGCTGGTACCCGAGGCACAGGCGCAGGTACCCTAAGCAGAGGCGCAAGTACCATAGGCACAGGCACAGGTACCCTAGGCACAGGCGCAGGTACCCTAGGGACAGACGCAGGTACCCTAGGCACAGGTGTAGGTAACCAGGGCACTGGCACAGCTACCCTAGGCATAGGCACATGTACCCTAGGCACAGGCGCAGGTACCCTAGGCACAGGCGCATGTAACCTTGGCATAGGCACAGGTACCCAAGGCACAGGCACAGGTACCATAGGCAGAGGCGCATGTACCCTAAGTACAGGCGCAGGCACCCTAGGCACAGGCGCAGGTACCATAGGCACAAGCGCAAGCACCCTAAGCACATGCGCAGGTACCCTATGCACAGGCGCAGGTACCCTAGAGAAAGGCGCAGGTACCCTAGGCACAGGCGCAGGAAACCTGAGTAGAGGCGCAGGTACCCTCTGCACAGGCTCACGTACCCTAGGCACAGTCGCAGGTACCCTATGCACAGGCCTAGGTAACCTGGGCACATGCGCAGGTATCCTCGGCACAGGCGCAGGTACCATAGGCAGAGGTGCAGGTACCATAGGGACAGGTGCAGGTTCCCTAGGCACAGGCGTATGTACCCTAGGCACAGGCGTAGGTACCCCAGGTACAAGCGCAAGTACCCTAGGCACATGCGCAGGTACCCTAAGCACAGGCGCAGGTACCATAGGCGTAGGTGAAGGTACCCTAGGCACAGGTGCAGGTACCCTAAGCACAGGTGCAGGTACCCTAGGCACAGGTGCAGGTACCCTAGGCACGGGCGCACGTACCCTAGGCACAGGCGTAGGTACCCAGTCACAGGCGTAGGTACCCCAGGCATAGGTGCAGGTACCCAGGGCACAGGCGCAAGTACCCTAGGCATAGGCACAGTTACCCTAGGCACAGGCATAGGTACCCTAGGCACAGGCGCAGGTACCTTTGGCACATATGCATGTACCTTAGGGATAGGCGCAGGTACCCTAGATACAGGCGCAGGTAACCTAGGCACAGGCGCAGATACCCTAGGCATAGGCACAGGTATCCTAGGCGCAGGCGCAGGTACCTTAGGCATAGGCACAGGTACCCTAGGCAACAGCGCAGGTACTTTAGGCACAGGCATAGGTACCCTAGGCACAGGCGCAGGTACCCTAGGCATAGGCGCAGGTACCCGAGGCACAGGCGCGGGTACCCTAGGCACAGGCACAGGTACCCTAAGCACGGGCACAGGCACCCTAGGCACAGGCACAGGTACCCTAGGCACAGCCTCAGGTACCCTATGCACAGGCGCAGGTACCATAAGCACAAGCGCAGCTACCCTAGGCACAGGCGCACGTACCGTAGGCACAGGCGCAGGTACCCCGGGCACAGGCTCAGGTACCCTAAGATAGGCGCAGATACCCAGGGCACAGGCGCACGTACCCTAGGCACAGGCGTAGCTACCCTAGGCACAAGCAAAGGTGCCCTAGGCACAGGCGCATGTACCCTAGGCACATGCACAGGTACCCTAGGGACAGGCGCAGGTACCCTAGACACAAGCGCAAGTAACCTGGGCACAGGCGCTGGTACCCTAGGCACACGCGCATGTACCCTAGGCACGGGTGTAGGTAACTTGGGTACAGGCGCAGGTACCCAAGGCACAAGCGCACGTACCCGAGGCACATGCGCAGGTACCCTAGGCACAGGCCCAGGTACCCTAAGCATAGGCGCAGGTACCATAGGCACAGGCGTAGGTACCCTAGGCACAGGCGCAGGTACCATAGGGACAGGCGCAGGTACCATAGGAACAGGCGCAGGTAACCTGGGCACAGGCGCAGGTACCCTAGGCACAGGCGCAGGTAACCTGGGCACAGACGCAAGTACCCTAGGCACAGGCGCAAGTACCCTAGGCACAGGCGCAGGTACCCTAAGTACAGGCGCAGGCACCCTAGGCACAGACACAGCTAACCTAGGCACAAGCGCAGGCACCCTAAGCACAGGCGTAGGTACCCTAGGCACAGGCGCAGGTACCCTAGGGACAGGCGCAGGTACCCTAGGCCTAGGCGCAGGAAACCATGGCACAGGCGCAGGTACCCTAGGCACAGGCTCAGGTACCCTAGGCACAGGTGCAAGTAGCCTAGGCACAGGCCTAGGTAACCTGGGCACAGGCGCAGGTATCCTAGGCACATGCGCAGGTACCCTAGGCTCAGGCGCAGATATCATATGGACACGCGCAGGTACCCTAGGCAAGGGCGTAAGTATTCTAGGCATAGGCGCAGGTACTCTAGGCACAGGCGCATGTTTCCAAGGCAGAGGCGCGAGTACCCTACGCACAGGCGCATGTACCCTAGGCACACGCGCAGGTTTCCTGGGCACAGGCGCACGTACCCTAAGCACAGGTACAGGTACCCTAAGCACAAGCACGGTTACCCTAGGCACAGGCGCAGGTACCTTATGCACAGGCGCAGGTACCCTAGGCATTGGCGCAGGTACCCTAGGCACAAGCGCAGGTACCCTAGGCACAGGCGCAGGTAACCTAGGTACAGGCGCAGGTACCCTAGGCACAGACGCAGGTACCCTGCGCATAGTCACAGGTACCCTAGGCACAGGCACATGTACCCTAGGCACAGGCGCAGGAACCCAAGGCACAAGCGCAGGTACCCTAGGCAAATGCGGAGGTACCCTAGGGATAGGTGCAGGTACACTAGGCACAAGCGCAAGCACCTTAAGCACAAGCGCAGGTACCCTAAGCACAGGCGCATGTACCCTAGGCACAAGCGCAGGTACCTTAGGCACAAGCGCAGGTACCCTAGGCAAAAGCGCACATACCCCATGCACAAGCGCAAGTACCCCAGACACAGGCCCAGGTACCCTAAGCACAGGCGCTGGTACCCTAGGCACATGCGCATGTACCCTAAGCACAGGCGCAAGTACCATAGGCACAGGCACAGGTATCCTAGGCACAAGCGCAGGTACCCTAGGGACAGGCGCAGGTACCCATAGGCACAGGCGCATGCAACCTGGGCATAGGCGTAGTTACCCTAGGACTGGGCACAGGTACCCTAGGCACAGGCGCAGGTACCCTAGGCACAAGCGTAGGTAACCTGGGCACAAGCGCAGGTACCATAGGCACAGGCGCAGGTACCATAGGCATAGGGGCAGGTACCCTGAGTACAGGCGTAGGCACCCTATGTACAGGCGCAGATACCCTAGGCACAAGCGTCGGCACCCTAAGCACAAGCGCAGGTACCCTAGGCACAGGCGCAGGTACCCTAGGGACAGGCGTAGGTACCCTAGGCACAGGCGCAGGTAACATGGGTACATGCGCAGGTACCCTATGCACTGGCCTAGGTAACTTGGGCACAGGCGCAGGTATCATAGACACAGGCGCAGGTACCCTAGGCACAGGCGCAGGTACCATAGGGACAGGCACAGGTACCCTAAGCACAGGCAAAGGTACCCTAGGCACGTGCGCAAGTACTCTAGGCAGAGGCGCAGGTACCCTAGGCACAGGCGCAGGCTCCTTAGGCAAACGCGCAGGTACCCTAGGCACAGGCGCAGATACCCCAAGCACAGGCGCAGGTACTCCAGACAGGCGCAGGTACCGTTGGCACAGGTGCACATACCCCAGACACTCGCGCAGGTACCCTGGGGACAGGCGCAGTTACGCTAGGCACATGCGCAGGTACCCTAGGCACAGGCGTTGGTTTCCAAGGCATAGGCGCAGGTACCGTAGGCAAAGGCGCATGTACCCTAGGCACACGCGCAGGTATCCTAGGCACAGGCGCAGGTATCTTAGGCATAGGCGGAGGTACCCTAGGCACAGGCACAAGTACGCTAGGCACGAACGCGGGTACCGTAGGCACAGGCGCAGGTACCTTAGGAACAGGTGCAGGTACCCTAGGCGCAGGCGCAAGTACCCTAGGCACAGGCGCAGGTACCATAGGCACAGGCGTAGGTACCCTAAGAACGGGCACAGATACGGTAGGCACAGGTGCAGGTACCCTAGGCATAGGCGTAACTATCACAGGCACAAGCGCAGGTACCCTAGGCACAGGCGTAGGTACACTAGGCACAGGCGCAGGTACCCTAGGCACATGCGCAGGTACCCTAGGAACAGGCGGAGGTACCCTAAGCACAGGCGCAGGTACCCTAGGCACTGGCGTGGGTACCCTAAGCACAGGCGCATGTACCCTAGGCACAGGCGCAGGTGCCCTATGCACAGTCGCAGGCACCCCAGCCACAGGCGCAAGTACTCTACGGATTGGCGTAGGTACCCTAGGCACAGGCGCAAGTATCCTAGGCACAGGCGCAGGTACAATAGGCATAGGCGCACGTACCCTAGGCACAGGCGCACGTACCCTAGGCACAGGCACAGGTACCCTAGGCAGAGGCGCAGGTACCCAGGGCAAAGGTGCAGGTACTCTAGGCATAGGCGCAGGTACCATAGGCACAGGCGCAGGTACCCTGGGCACAGGCGCAGGTACCCTAGGAACGGGCGCAGAAACCCTAGCGACAGGCGCAAGTACCCTAGACACAAGCGCAGGTAACCTTGATACAGGCGGATGTACCCTAGGATTTGGCGCATGTACACTAGGCACAGGCGCAGTTAACCTAGGTATAGGCACAGGTACCATAGGCACAGGCGCAGGTATCCTAGGCAGAGTCGCAGGTACCTTAGGCACAGGCACATGTACCCTAGGCACAGGCGCAGGTACCCTAGGCACAGGCGCAGGTACCCTAGGCACATGCGCACGTACCCTAGGCACAGGCGCACGTACCCTATGCACAAGCGCGAGAACCCTAAGCACAAGCGCAAGTACCCTAGGCACAGGCGTAGGTATCCTAGGCACGGGCGCATGTACATAGGCACAGGCGCATATACCCTAGGTAAAGGCGCAGGTACCCTAGGCACAGGCGCATGTACCACAGGCACAGGCGCATGTACCCTAAGCATAGGCGCAGGTACCCTAGGCACAGGCGTAGGTACCCTAAGAACAGGCATAGGTACCATTGGCACAGGCGCAGGTACCCTAGGCACAGGCGCAGGTAGCCTAGGCACAGGCGAGGTACCCTAGGCACAGGCGCAAGTACCTTATGCACAGGCGCAGATACCCTAGGGACAGGCGCAGGTACCCGAGGCACAGGCGCAGGTACCCTAAGCACAAGCACGGGTACCCCAGGCACAGGCGTAGGTACCTCACGTAGAGGCGCAGGTACCCTAGGCACAGGCCCAGGTACCCTAGGCACAGGCGCATGTACCCTAGGAAAAGGCGCAGGTACCCTAGGCATAGGCGCAGGTATCCTAGGCGCAGGCGCAGGTACCCTAGGCACAGATGCAGGTACAATAGGCATAGGCGCATGTTCTTTAGGCACAGGCACAGGTACCATAGGCACAGGCGCAATTAACATAGGTATAGGCGCACGTATCCTAGGCACAGGCGCAGGTACCCTAGGCACAGTCGCAGGTACCTTGGGCACAGGCACGTGTACCATAGGCACAGGCGCAAGTACCCTAGGCACAGGCACAGGTACCATAGGCACAGGCGCACGTACCCTAGGCACAGGCGCAGGTACCCTAGGCACAAGCGCAGGCACCCTAAGCACAAGCGCAAGTACCCTATGCACAGGCGCAAGTATCCTAGGCACAGGCGAAGGTACCTAGGCACAGGCGCATATACCTTAGGCACAGGCGCAGGTATCCCAGACAGAGGTGAATGTACCACAAGCACAGGCGCATGTACCCTAAGCACTGGCGCAGATACCCTAGGCACAGGCATAGGTATCCTAAGCACAGGCGCAAATACCTTAGGCACATTCGCATGTATCCTAGGCACAGGTGCAGGTACCCTAGGCACAGGCACAGGTACCCTATGCACAGTCGCACGCACCCAAGGCACAGGTCAGATACCCTAGGGATAGGCACAGGTACCCGAGACATGGGCGCAGGTACCCTAAGCACAAGCACAGGTACCCTAGGCGCAAGCGCAGGTACCTCACGCACAGGCGCAGGTACCGTAGGCACAGGCGCAGGTACCCTAGGCATAGGCACAGGTACCCTAGGTACAGGCACAAGTACCCTAGGCACAGGTGCAGGTATCCTATGCGCAGGCGCAGGTACCCTAGGCACAGGCGCAGGTACCCTAGGCATAGGCGCAGGTACTTTAGGCACAGGCACAAGTACCGTAGGTACAAGCGCAGGTACCCTAGGCACAGGCACAGGAAAGAGCGGTTCGAGGAGTTAGCCGCGGGAGCTGATAGAGGCCGAGATGCGAGGTAGTCGAGGTGGGCAATTTGATGTGAGAGAGAGCTGGTGAGATGGTAGACGGTTGGCGGAGTAAAAGAGCTGAGCGAAGGAGCGATAGTGACAAAGCGAAGGGATGTGAGGTGCTGGCGAAGATGGGAGATGCGAGGATGACGCAGAGCGAAGACACGGCGGCGAAGCCGCGGAACCAAGGGGGAACAGCATGAGTAGAACTGTTCTGGTTAACTCGAGGGAATGAACATCCTCGGTATTAAAGGTCAGAACAGGACAAACAGTACTACCTAACGGCTTCTTCCGCTAGCCGGACGCGAGTGACAGATGTAACTTTATTATGGGATAACTGGACAGTGGGTCCGAACGGTCGGGCGACCAGAGACCCGTTGGCCAAGGCGGTTCGGTGGCGAGACCTGAACCATTATTGAGAAGGGATTTTCTCGGACTGTATTTCTGCACTGAGTATGTTTCTTATGGATATTCCGACAGATAACTAGTATTCACAAACCATTCTCTTCCACCCTGACCATTTGTGACTCGTGTTATTAGTTGTCAAAGGTTACCACACTTAGTGATATTATTTGGTCATGGTCAGTGATATATGCCTACTTTGGTTGGTCATCGTGCATGGTATCCACACCGTGCCAAGACTTATTGAAGGTCCCTGTGCTTGCTAGTTGATATCTGGTGTTCCCAAACCATTGTATCCCCCTCTGGCCATTTGTGACTCCTATTATGAGTTGTCAACGCAGACCACACACAGCGGATTTATTTGGTCAAAGGTAGTACATATGCCTACTTTGGTCGGTCATTGTGCATGGTAGCCACACCGTGCTTATACTGATTGAAGGTCGATGTAGTTGCTAGTTGAGAACTGATATTCACAGACCATTGTTTCCCCCTCTGACAGTTTGTGACTCGTGTTATGGTTGGTGAATGATGACCATCCATATTGAAATTATTTCATCATGGTTGGTGACATATGCCTAGTTTGGTTGTTTGGTGTGCATAGTAGCCACACCGTGCCACTACGCCTTGAAGTTATTTGTCCTTCTAGCTGATACATAGGGTTCCCAAACCATTGTCTCTCCATCTGACCATTTGTGACTCGTGTTATGAGTTGTCAATGTTGACCATACATAGTGGACTTCGTAGGTCATAGTCATTGATGTGTGCATCCTTTGGTTGGTCACTGTGCACGCTGGCCACACCGTGCCACTACTTGTTGAAAAATCTTTCTACTTGCTAGTTGATAACTAGTGTTCCCAACCCATGGTTTCCCCCACTGACCATTTGTGACTCGTGTTATGTATTTTCAACGTTGACCACACAGTGTGAAATCCGTTTGGTCATGGTTTGTGACATATGCCTACTTTGGTTTGTCACTGAACATGGTTACCACGCTGTGTCATTACGTATGGAAGGTCTTTGTGCTTTGCTGTTGACAGCTAGTCTTCCCAAACCATTGTTAGCCCCCTCTGACTATCTGTGACTGGTGTTGTCAGTTGTAAATGTTGACCACATGAAGTGAACTTACTTGTCCATGGTCAGTAACATATGCATACTTTGGTTGGTCACTGTGCACTGTAGCCACACTGTGCCACTACATATTGAACGTATTTGCACTTGCTAGTCGATAACTGGTATTCAAAACCATTATCTTCCACCCTAACCATTTGTGACTCGTGTTATGAGTTGTCAAAGTTTACCACACTTAGTGACATTATTTGGTCATGGTCAGTGACATATGCCTAGTTTGGTTGGTCATCGTGCATGGTATCCACACCGTGCCACAACGTATTGAAGCTCCTTGTGCTTGCTATTTGATACTTGGTGTTCCCAAACCATTGTTTACCCCTCTGAGCATTTTTGACTCGTATTATGGGTTGTCAACGTTGACCACACACAGCAGATTTCTTTGGTCAAAGGCAGTACATATGCCTACTTTGGTCGGTCATTGTGCATGGTAGCCACACCGTGCTACTACTGACTGAAGGTCGTTGTACTTGCTAGTTGAGAACTGATATTCCCATAGGACTGTTTCCTCCCCCGACCGTTTGTGACTCGTGTTATGGTTGGTCAACGTTGACCACCCATGTTGAAATTCTCTGGTCATGGTCAGTGACATATGCGGAGTTTGGTTGTTCGGTGTGCATATTAGCCACATCGTGCCACTGCGTATTGAAGTTCTTTGTCCTTTCTAGTCGATACATAGGGTCCCCAAACCATTGTCTCTCCCTCTGACCATTGTTGAATCGTGTTATGAGTTGTCAATGTTGACCACACATAGTGGACTTCTTTGGTCATAGTCAGTGATGTATGCATCCTTTTGTTGGTCACTGTGCACGTTAGCCACAGCGTGCCACTACGTGTTGACAATATTTCTACTTGCTAGTTGATAACTAGTGTTCCCAACAAATGGTTTCCCCCACTGACCAACTGTGACTCTTTTTGTGAGTTTTCAACGTTGACCACACACTGTGAAATCCGTTTGGTCGGTCTTAGTGACATATGCCTACTTTGGTTTGTCCCTGTACATGGTTACCACGCCGTGTCACTACGTATCGAATGCCTTTGTGCTTTCTAGTTGATAGCTAGTGTTCCTAAACCGTTGTTAGCCCCTCTGAATATCTGTGACTCGTGTTGTGAGTTGTCAACATTGACCACATGAAGTGAATTTCTTTGGTCATGGTCAGTGACATATGCATACTTTGGTTGGTCACTGTGCACTGTAGCCACACTGTGCCACTGCATATTGAAGGTATTTGTACTTGCTAGTCGATAACTAGTAGTTAGAAACCATTAACTTCCACTCTCGCCATTTTTGACTCGTGTCATGAGCTGTCAAAGTTTACCACACACGGTGACATTCTTTGGTCATTGTCAGTGACATATGCATACCTTGGTTGGTCATCGTGCATGGTATCCACACCGTGCCACAACGTATTGAAGGTCAGTGTGCTTGCTAGTTGATACCTGGTGTTCCCAAACAATCGTGTCCGCCTCTCACTACTTGTGACTCGTATTATGAGTTGTCAACGTTGACCATGGACGGCGGATTTCTTTGGTCAAATGCAGTACATATGGCTACTTTGGTCGGTCATTGTGCATGGTATCTACGCCGTGCTACTACTGAATGAAGGTCGTTGTACTTGCTAGTTGAGAACTTATATTCCTGGACCATTGTTTCCCCCCTCTGCCTGTTTGTGACTCGTGTTATGGTTGGTGAACGTTGACCACCCATATTGAAATTCTTCGGTGATGGTCTGTGGCATATGCCTAGTTTGTTTGTTTGGTGTGCATAGTAGTCACACCCTGCCACTACGTATTGAAGTTGTTTGTCCTTTCTAGTCCATGCATAGGATTCCCAAACTATTGTCTCTCCCTCTGACCATGTGTGACTCGTGTTATGAGTTGTGAATGTTGACCACGCATACTGGATTTCTTTGGTCATAGTCAGTGACGTATTCATCCTTTGGTTGGTCACTGTGCACGCTAGCCAAACCGTGCCACTACTTCTTGAAGTTCTTCGTACTTGCTAGTTGATAACTAGTTTTCCCAACCCATTGCTTCCCCCTCTTACCATTTGTGACTGGTGTTATGAGTATTCAATATTGACCACACACTGTGAAATTCGTTTGGTCATGGTTAGTGACATATGCCTACTTTGGTTTGTCACTGTACATGGTTACCATGCCGTGTCACTACATATTAAAGGTATTTGTGCATTCTAGTTTATAGCTAGTGTTCCCAAACCATTGTTAACCCCCTTTGACTACATGTGACTCGTGTTGTGAGTTGTCAACGCTGACCACATGAAGTGAAATTCGGTGGTAATGGTCAGTGACATATGCATACTTTGGTTGGTCACTATGCATGGTAGCCACGCTGTGCCCCTACATATTGAATGTATTTGTACTTGCTAGTGGATAACTAGTATTCACTATCAATTATCTCCCACCCTGACCATTTGTGACTCGTGCTATGAGTTGTCAACGTTTACCACACTTAGGGACATTATTTGGTCATGGTCAGTGACATATCCCTACTTTGGCTGGTCATCGTGCATGCTATCCAGACCGTGCCACAACTTATTGAAGGTCCTTGTGCTTGCTAGTTGATACCTGGTGGTCCCAAACCATGTTTGCCCCCTCTGACCATTTGTGACTCGTATTATGAGTTGTCAACGCTGACCACACACAGCGGATTTCTTTGGTCCAAGGCAGTACATATACTTACTTTGGTCGGTCATTGCGCATGGTGGCCACACCGTGCTTATACTGATTGAAGGTCACTGTACTTGCTAGTTGAGAACTGATATTCCCAGACCATTGCTTCCCCCTCTGACCAATTGTGACACGTGTTACGGTTGGTCAACGTTGACCACCCATATTGAAATTCTCTGGTCATGGTCAGTGACATCTGCCTAGTTTGGTTGTTTGGTGTGCATAGTAGCCACACCGTGCCACTACGTATTGAAGTTCTTTGTCCTTTCAAGTCGATACATATGGTTCCCAAACTATTGTCTCTCCCTCTAACCATTTGTGACTCGTGTTATGAGTTGTCAATGTTGACCACACATAGTGGACTTCTTCGGTCATAGTCAGTGACGTATGCATCCTTTGGCTGGTCGCTGTGCACGCTAGCCACACCGTGCCACTGCTTGTTGAAGGTCTTTGTTCTTGCTAATTGAGAACTAGTGTTCCCAACCCATTGTTTCCCCCTCCGACCATTTGTGACTCATGTTATGTGTTTTCAACATTGACCATACACTGTGAAAATCGTGTGGTCATGGTTAGTGAAATATGCCTACTTTGGGTTGTCACTGTACATGGTTACCACGCCGTGTCACTACGTATCAAAGGTCTCCGTGCTTTCTAGTTGATAGCTAGTGTTCCCAACCCATTGTTACCCCCACTGAATATCCGTGACTCGTGTTGTGAATTGTCAACATTGACCACATGAAGTGAAATGACTTGGTCATGGCCAGTGACATCTGCATACTTTGGTTGGACACTGTGCATTGTAGCCACACTGTGCCACTGCATATTGAAGGTATTTGTACTTGCTAGTCGATAACTAGTATTCACAAACCATTCTCTTCCACCCTGATCGTTTGTGACTCCTGTTATGAGTTGTCAACGTTTACCACACCTAGTGACATTATTTGGTCATGGTCAGTGACATATGGCTGGTCATCGTGCATGGTATCCACACCGTGCCACAACGTATTGAAGGTCATTGTGCTTTCTAATTGATACCTGGTATTCCCAAACAATTGTTTACCACTCTGACAGTTTGCGACTCGTATTATGAGTTGTCAACATTGACCATACACAGAGGATGACGCAGAGCGAAGACACAGCGGCGAAGCCGCGGAATTAAGGGGGAATAGGATGAGTATAACTGTTCTGGTTAACTCGAGGGAATTGAAATCCTCGGTTTTAAAGGTCAGAACAGGAAAAAGTGTACTACCTAACGGCTTCTTTCCGCTAGCTGGATGCAAGTGACAGATGTCACCTTATTAGGGGATAACTTGACAGTGGGGTCCGAACGGTCGGGCGCCCAGAGACCCGTTGGTCAAGGTGGTTCGGTGGCGGGACCTGAACCATTATTGAGAAGGGATTTTCTCGGACTGTATTTTTGCAGTGAGTCTGTTTCTTAAGGATATTCCGACATCCCCCTTGAAACCGACTCAGCGTATGTTGTATGTCCTGAGTTAGAGGCAGTTCCACCATTTCTGTTTTTAGTGAGATGAAGATGTAGGTGGACTGGGTAGAAGGTGAAGGGGAGTCATGTCTGGGATCTCAGGGAGGTCTTCCACGGTGATCATTTCTGGTTGACTTGTTCTCCACCAATGTCCTCGTCGGAGTCTGCACTCGTGGCTTATGTTACTCATGAGACAGGAGATGTCACTTGAGCAAGGATCATAAGTATGAAGAATAGAGTGGAAGGAGCAGTCAGTGGTGAGATACAAGATGACCAGGACTTGATATTTGGCGAGGAAGTAGTTGCTCCAATATTGCTGAATGTTGAGAGCGGAGAAGTCAACGTGGAATTAATCTCGTTGTTTGCTGAAGATGTCCTAGAGTTCAAGGATGCCAAAGCTCACATCTGCGTGTAGTTCAAGTGCAGCAAGCCACTCATTATAGTTGGCTTCACCTGCATCGTTGAAGTGAAGAATGGGGATTCTGTGAGTGAGTTCGCCAATTCCCTGATTGATAGGTTTTCCATGTCTCCACCAAAGGCGCCGTCGTTGAGAGGTTGACCCTCCCCTGGTCGCCATTTGTGGGAACCTCACCGGGAGAGATTTTGAGGCTTGTTAAAGATGATGGTGAAGGAGTAGAGGGTGAAGGATACGGCAAGGAGAAGGCAGAGGCCGAAGCGCCGCGAGAAATCTGCTACCGACGTGGGTGCGGGCTGCTGCGAGGCGGGCAGTTGGCTCGTGCAGATGCTTGTGCTGGTCACAGATGTCGATGATGATCACTGGAGGTGAAACTGATGATGACGATGGAGTGGGCACAGGGGCAAGCAGCGTACGCTGAACGAAGTTCCGGCGTGAGTGCAGGTCGTCGCAGAGAAGGCGATGCGACCAGGCGGATCCTTGTGCCGAGCAAAGAGCGTTGTGGAAGTGGAGAAGGCAATTGATTGATGAGTGGGCGCAGGGGCGGAACCACGTGCACGAGAGAAGTGTTCAGCGTGGGCGCTGGTCGTCGTAGAATGGGCGATCCGACCGGGCGGATCCTTGTGCCGGGCGGAGAGGAAGCAGATGACAGTGGAGGAATGATGGATGATGGAGTGGGCGCAGGGGTGAAACCACGTGCGCGATTTCAATTAGGGGAGTAGGATGCGGCAAGGGTAAGGTAGGTGCCGACGCGTCGCGAGAAATCTGCTGTTGGCGTGGGTGCAGGCTGCTGCAGAAACGTGCAGCTAGCTCGTGCAGATCCTAGTGTCATTCACAGATGCTGATGCTGATTGCTGAAGCGGAAGCTGATTACGACGACTGAAAGGGCGCAGGGGCGAGCCACGTGCGCTGATGGAAGTTTCGGCGTGGGCGCAGGTCGTCACGGAAAGGCAATGCGACCGGGCGGATCCTTGTGCCGGGCTGAAAATGATGCGGAATCAGAGGAATCGATTGATTGATGAGTGGGCGCAGGGGCGGAACCACGTGCGTGATAAAATGGTGCTGATGCGGATGATTGATGAGAGGGCGGCACGGATAATGCTGATGATGGAGCAGGAGGTGATGCGAAGGCGGCGCGGATGATATGGATAATGAGGAGGAGGCAATGCGGAGGCGGCGTGGAGGATGCTGATGATGATGAGGAGAGAATGCAGAGGCGGTCGTGGAGGATGCTGAAGATGAAGAGATGACGATGAGGCAGAGACATGCGGCTAATGGAGCTGAGGATGAAGGAGGACTGGCAGCACATGAGGATGATGCAAGGAATGAGGACCGAAGGATGATGATGCTGCTGAAGAAGAGAGGAAGGGAGCGATGCGAGCGGAGGGAGCCAAGATGAGAGACGATGCGGCAGGGAGGCGGGCCGACACAACTTCTTTTGCGTTCAGAAGAGTGACGGCTTGTTCCCCAGTTGGCTTGGAAATGGGAGCAGGAAGACTGGTGGTGTCCGATATCCTGTCAGCTGGAAGAAGTTGGCTGCGGCAGAGGGAGTCTGACAATGGGCACAGGCACGACCGCTGATGTCATGAGAGTGACGGCTTGTTCCCCAGTTGGCTCGGAAACGGGAGCAGGAAGACTGGTGGTGTCCGATATCCAGATGGCGGATGTTTTCGCTGCAGCTGCTGATGAAACAAGAAGGCGATGCGAAGAGGCGGCTCGAGGTGATAGGCGTATGTAAACAGAGGGCAACAGCGAGGAGGAGCAGATGAGGCTGACGAGGCAAGACAAAGGAGGAGAAGATGCAGGCGGAGGCAGATGTGATGAGAGGCAGTGGATTGCGAACGGCAGGAAGCTTCTTGGTAGTTGACGGCAGGCAGCGGCTCGAGAGTTGCTTGAAGCTGGTGTAGGCGACACGTCACCGGTTGTCAGCCACGGGCGTGGAAATGGACGCAAGGCCTTCTTGGGATGACGAGACGTTTCTTCAGCGCGGCGGACTTGTCAAGCAGAACTGCTGATGTCAGCTGCTGGCGAAGCGGCAAAGCGCGGGGCGATGGTAATGGCGACAGGAGACCGCGAGTGGAAGCGATGAAGCAAGGATGACGGTAGAGTGATGACGCGGTCACGGGACTCCAGGTGATGTTGCCTGAAGCTCTGATACCATGTCAAAATAATGTAGATGCGAGAACCGCTGCAGTAGAAGCAGGCAGAAGCATTAGGACATGAAAGAGTACGTCACCAGAGTGACGCAGGGAAGAGCGGTTCGAGGAGTTAGCCGCGGGAGCTGACAGAGGCCGAGACGCGAGGCAGTCGAGGTGGGCAAGTTGATGTGAGAGAGAGCTGGTGAGATGGTAGACGGTTGGCGAAGTAAAAGAGCTGAGCGAAGGAGCGAGAGTGACGGAGCGAAGGGATGTGAGGTGCTGGCGAAGACGGGAGATGCGAGGATGACGTAGAGCGAAGACACGGCGGTGAAGCCGCGGAACCAAGGGGGAACATGATAAGTAGAACTGTTCTGGTTAACTAAAGGGAATGAACATCCTCGGTATTAAAGGTCAGAACAGGAAAAGCAGTACTACCTAACGGCTTCTTCCCGCTAGCCGGACGCGAGTGACAGATGTAACTTTATTAGGGGATAACTTGACAGTGGGGTCCGAACGGTTGGGCGACCTGAGACCCGTTGGTCAAGGTGGTTCGGTGGCGGGACCTGAACCATTCTTGAGAAGGGATTAACTCAGACTGTATTTGTGCATTGAGTCTGTTTCTTTAGGATAGTCTAACAAATAACTAGTATTCACAAACCATTGCCTTCCACCCTGACCAGTTGTGACTCGTGTTATTAGTTGTCAAAGGTTACCACACTTAGTGACATTATTTGGTCATGGTCAGTGACATATGCCTACTTTGGTTGGTCATCGTGCATGGTATCCACACCGTGCCACAACTTATTGAAGGTCATTGTGCTTGCTAGTTGATACCTGGTGTTCCCAAACCATTGTATCCCCCTCTGGCCATTTGTGACTCCTAGTATGAGTTGTCAACGCTGACCACACACAGCAAATTTATTTGGTCAAAGGTAGTACATATGCCTACTTTGGTCGGTCATTGTGCATGGTAGCCAAACCGTGCTTATACTGATTGAAGGTCGATGTACTTGCTCGTTGAGAACTGATATTCACAGACCATTGTTTCCCCCCTCTGACTGTTTGTGACTCGTGTTATGGCTGGTGAATGATGACCATCCATATTGAAATTCTTTCATCATGGTCAGTGACATATGCCTAGTTTGGTTGTTTGGTGTGCATAGTAGCCATACCGTGCCACTACGCCTTGAAGGTCTTTGTCCTTTCTAGCTGATACATAGGGTTCCCAAACCATTGTCTCTCCATCTGACCATTTGTGACTCGTGTTATGAGTTGTCAATGTTGACCATACATAGTGGACTTTGTCGGTCATAGTCAGTGACGTGTGCATCCTTTGGTTGGTCACTGTGCACGCTGGCCACACCGTGCCACTACTTGTTGGAAATCTTTCCACATGCTAGTTGATAACTATTGTTCCCAACCCATGGTTTCCCCCACTGACCATTTGTGACTCGTGTTATGTGTTTTCAACGCTGACCACACACTGTGAAATCCGTTTGGTCATGGTTTGTGACATATGCCTGCTTTGGTTTGTCACTGTACATGGTTACCACGCCGTGTCATTACGTATTGAAGGTATTTGTGCTTTGCTATTGACAGCTAGTGTTCCCAAACCATTGTTAGTCCCCTCTGACTATCCGTGACTCGTGTTGTGAGTTGTAAATGTTGACCACATGAAGTGAAATTCTTTGTTCATGGTCAGTGACATATGAATACTTTGGTTGGTCACTGTGCATTGTAGCCACACTGTGCCACTACATATTGAAGGTATTTGTACTTGCTAGTCAATAACTGGTATTCAAAACCATTATCTTCCACCCTAACCATTTCTGACTCGTGTTATGAGTTGTCAAAGTTTACCACACTTAGTGACATTAGTTGGTCATGGTCAGTGACATATGCCTAGTTTGGTTGGTCATCGTGCATGGTATCCACACCGTGCCACAACGTATTCAAGCTCCTTGTGCTTGCTATTTGATACTTGGTGTTCCCAAACCATTATTTCCCCCTCTGACCATTTGTGACTCGTATTGTGAGTTGTCAACGTTGACCACACACAGCTGATTACTTTGGTCAAAGGCAGTACATATGCTTGCTTTGGTTGCTCATTGTGCATGGTAGCCACACCGTGCTACTACTGACTGAAGGTCGTTGTACTTGCTAGTTGGGAACTGATATTCCCATAGCATTGTTTCGTCCCCCGACCGTTTGTGACTCGTGTTATGGTTGGTCAATGTTGACCACCCATGTTGAAATTCTCTGGTCATGGTCAGTGACATATGCCGAGTTTGGTTGTTTGGTGTGCCTATTATCCACACCGTGCCATTGCATATTGAAGTTCTTTGTCCTTTCTAGTCGATACATAGGGTCCCCAAACCATTGTCTCTCCCTCTGACCATTGTTGATTCGTGTTATGAGTTGTCAATGTTGACCACACATAGTGGACTTCTTCGGTCATAGTCAGTGATGTATGCATCCTTTGGTTGGTCACTGTGCACGTTAGCCACAGCGTGCCACTACTTGTTGACAATCTTTATACTTGCTAGTTGATAACTAGTGTTCCCAACAAATGGTTTCCCCCACTGACCATTTGTGACTCGTGTTGTGAGTTTTCAACGTTGACCATACACTGTGAAATCCGTTTGGTCATGGTTAGTGACATATGCTTACTTTGGTTTGTCCCTGTACATGGTTACCACGTCGTGTCACTACGTATCGAAGGTCTTTGTGCTTTCTAGTTGATAGCTAGTGTTCCTAAACCGTTATTAACCTCTCTGAATATCTGTGACTCGTGTTGTGAGTTGTCAACATTGACCACATGAAGTGAATTTCTTTGGTCATGGTCAGTGACATATGCATACTTTGGTTGGTCACTGTGCATTGTAGCCACACTGTGCCACTGCATATTGAAGGTATTTGTACTTGCTAGTCGATAACTAGTATT